>JAYMSP010002147.1:0-25998 GCA_036897095.1 Plantago elongata
TAAGTAGACAATGTGTTTTGGTGTTAGACATTTTATACTTGTGATTGCATGGATATTGAATTGTTTTCTTACTACTAACTAAAAAAAAATGTTATATATCATGTATCCTGTGCTAGGATGTGTAGACAAATATGACTACTAGCTGGTCAGTTTAAGGTGCCTTGCTGCTTACATTCACTGCCAATAACTGGTGCTTATAGAATTAGAGAATTTACGTCAAGTTACAGTTTTGGTCACTACATCTCTTGATTTTGTGGTGTTTGAACTAGTGAACACTTAATACTACGTAATTCTATTGAGAATGTACTGCATATTGGTACTTTTATCTGCTTTACAGTCATCTAGGTCATCAAGTTGAATTCTAAACGATCTACTAACTACTATGATATCCTGCTTGAGTGACAGGATTAGTAAATTGAGGTCTACTTGTCCTCCAAACATTGCTCTGTGTATTGTTTGATAAATATCTCATACGATTCTTTATTTTTTTACTTGCCAATAATACCCTGAACTATGATGTGTAGTATAGACTATTGGATGATTCCAATTGCATTATCTCATAGTTTCAAATTCACTCTTCTCCAGATATGAAGATGGCCTTGTGATTACGAAGCCAGTCAAATTGCTTGGAGTAAAAATCAAGATATGCCTAAACACAAGGCGTTTAAGTCATTTATAGGGAGTCATACTGATAATGAAAAGAACGAGGAGCTTAGAGGAACCAAAGAAGGTACAGGTCTCAATGCGTTATATAATCCCCATGTAATTTCTGCTTTACATTGTACTTGGTAAAACTACAAGGTGTTTTGAACACAATACACTTACTCTTGCCATTCTGCTATTACCATTTGATTTGTATGTTTTAACAGTTTGATATGCCTCTTATTTGCTGTAGAAATCGAACGCGAAGTCCAAAAGATAATAAAGACACTTAATAGTGAAGATAATGATGACAAAGAGTCCCTTGTCATATTGATTGAGGATTTTCACAATCATTACCTTTCCCTCTACAAAAGTTATGATCATCTAACTAAAGAGCTGACAAAGAAGGCCCACAGCAACGGAAAGGACAGTTCCTCATCCAGCTCAGATTCCTCAGATTCGGATGACAGTTCTCCCAAGAGGAAGGTGAAGAAGAATGGAAAAGTTCAAAAACTTCTCAAGAACAATACAGCTGGCATCAAGAAAGACCTTGAAATGGCCCGTGTGGAAGTAGATGACTTGAAGAGAAATCTGACTATCGCTTTAGGTGAAAATGAAGATGCACATCGAATCATTATGGGTTTAAATGTCGAAGCACAAAATTGGAGTGATGAAAAATCAAGGCTCTTGAATGAAAATGCGGTCCTTAGTGCAGAACTTGAAGCACTGAAGGGGGAGAACTTTACTTTTAAGGAGAAATTGGTATCAGCCGAAAATGAAATTACGAAGCTAAATCAGATGCAGGAGACTACTGAGGAGCAGAACAGAATACTTTCTGCAAATATTGCACTGCTGGAGAATGAGATACAACAAGCTGAAACTAAAATACAAGATCTTTTGTGCGAATCAAACCAGTTATGTGAAAAAGTGTCAGAAAAGGATAGAGAGCTTTTGAATCATGAAATTCACAAAGAAGCAGAATTAGCTCATTTGCAAGATTTAGAAATGGAACTTGATGTGTTACGTAGCCAGAGACAGGAACTGCTGGAACTGAAAGATAAGGAAATTTCTGGTCTTCTGAAAAAGCTTGGAGATCAAGAGGCTGATTCACTAAACAAGGTGAATCATCTAACAGAAGAGATAAACAGTATTCAACTTGAGGTGGAGTCATTGAGGAATCATAAGAGCAGCCTTGAAGAACTAATACTACAAAATGGAAATGAAGCATCAGTTGAGGTGGAGAGTCTCAAGGAAATGTTAGCAAACCAAAACTCTGACATTCAGAAAAATGCTGAAGAAAGGGAAAATCTTCTTTCACAGGTGCAGCATATAGAACTAGAACTCGACTCTATCCGTAAATCAAAAGATGAGGCGGATGTTATTCTCGATAAGAACAGTGGAGATATATCAGAATTTTCTGCTCGGATCGAGAAGTTAAAAGAGGACTTGTCAAGCAAAACCATTGATACGGAAAGACTGCTAGAGGAGAATAGAAATCTAGCTTTAAAAACAAATGATCTTCGAGTAGAGCTGGATATTCTTCTCAACCGAGAAAGGGAACTGGAAGAAGGAATAAGAAGCAAAACTGACGAGGGAAATGTGGTGAAGGAGGAGAATAGGGAGCTGAGGGAGATGGTATCTAGTTTGGAAATAAAACTTAGAAAGTGTGAGGATGATCTGAAATTATTGGAGAAAAAGAACGAAGAGATGGCAAAAGATTTCCAGAAAGACATTGATTCAAAGAATCAGGAAATTTATCTACTGGAAGAGAATATAGAAGACCTTAACAGAGAATTGGAGATGAAAGTAGATGAAATCAGTACAATGGTAGAAAATATGCGAACTACTGAAGTTAAGCAACGGTTAACAACTCAGAAGCTCCGTATTACAGAGCAATTACTTAATCAGTCTGAGGATAGCAACCTGGTGAAGGTAGTGAAGTTACAGGAAGACAAGAAAGAGCTCGAAGGTAGGATCGCTACGCTATCAGAAACTATTGCTACTTACAGAACAAATCAAAAGCAAATGGTGGCAGAGATTAAGGAGAAAGTGCTTGCAACTTTAACTGGAATTGACACTTTAAGTATGAAATTTGAGGAAGACTATGGACACTTAGACTCTCGCACGTTCGATATTGTAAACGAACTTCAGGTTGCAAGAAGTTGGATTCGGGAAACTAACGTGGAAATGGATGTGCTGAAGAATGAGATTGCCAGTTTAGTTCGAAAACTTGAAGATAGGAAGGAACGGGAAGTTGTACTGAGAGGGGAGATTCAAGAATTGGTGACGGTGGTGGAAATGGGTGAAAATGATAGGAAAAGATTGACATTGACCATAAAAGAGCAGGATGAGAAGCTGGAGCAGCTGGAGAAAAATGTTGAGGAAAAGAATGAGAGGATGGGAGAAGTGGAAAAGATGATGATTGAGAAAGATAATGGAATTTCTACCCTGAGTGAAGAGAAAAGAGAGGCAATCAGACAGTTGTGCATCTGGATTGATTATCACCAGAAACGCTTTGACGATCTCAAAGACGTGATACTGAAATCAAGAGGTGTAAGGAGGCAAAGAGCTGCTTAATGTCACAATGAAGCATATGTTCTATACAAGGCATGTTTGGTTTCTGCTTTTCTGTATTCATCGATTGGTTTATTCTTTTTAGTGAGGCGTACTTATTCCTTTTTCAGGTCAGTATATGGTGTATAGAAAATCAAAATCTATATGCTTGTCTGTGTAGCTGTTGTTTTGACAAGCTTTTAGGATTGCAATACAGCAACGTTTGCATTGTGAAAATATGCAGGGACTCTGTGTGTATACCAAAATCAGTAAAGCGTGGTGTTGTTTTTTGAAACCGTGCAAATGTCATACCAGTATCAGTTGTTTGTTTGTTTCAAGTTATTGGTGTTCCTCATTTTTTTTTTTATTTCAGAAAACACGATAGAACAATGAACTACGAAAGAATCAGAAAACACAAATCCAGAGTGGAAGTCTATATGAATGCTAGAGTAAACTGCTTTCATGTTCCTGGTATGCAGAAGCAGGGGAACGGTTCTGGAAGCGTTCTTCACCTGTTCCTTCCAAATCTTCCCGCTGAAAGAGATGGGATTCCAAACGAAAACTTACGCATCAGGGTGGTGAACTGGTGATGAAAGGTGCAGATATTATGTTGATTTTATCATCTGTAAAGGAGATCAGAGGTATCCCTTCTCCTCTTTGGGAACTTTGTTGGAGACAAACTTTCGAGTATTCCGAGGCTTGAAAAAATCCGATAAATGTCTTGCTAATTCTCAATAACAATATCATCCCTAACAAGAGCTGCAAAGGACCTGACTGGGAGTGGCGAAGGAGCCCAAATCAGGCATAATTGAAGCCCGATTAATGAAACTTGAAACTTCATTATGGAGATTCAAGCTCCATTAGCAGAGCTTGGAACAACTCCTTAATGAAACTGCTCAAACTCCATTAAAGAGCAGTAACGGAGCTTGAACAGCTTTATAAATGGAGCTTGAAGCTCCATTAGTAGAGGCATGGAGCTTGAATGGCTCCTTCAATAGAGCTGTTCAAAGCTCCATTTTATGGAGCAGCCCGTTAATGGAGCTTAAACAACTATTTTGCAGTTATATAGAGCTTTAGTAGGATGAAACGGGAAGGAAAGAAACATATGTTTTTATTTAAAGGAAAAAGAATAAATGAGATCACTTGCAATTTTGTTTTTAATATGGAGTGAGTCTTACGACTACCTTAAACAAAAATTTAAAAGAATAACTTATACTAATTATAAACTAACCCTAATATAAAAATTAGTTTCTAAAATCACCCCACCCAATTAAAGACTAGAAAGTGGGTATTCAAATAGAATCTAAACGGATCATATAAATACATAACAAGTCACACAAGTCACACAATAAATTCATAAACAGATATCTCAAGCTCAAAACCCTAAAAAACTCCATCACCTCAAAAACATCCAAACCACGCCGGAAACAACCGTAAATATTGTCGAAAAAGCTCCGAAACACTCAGTGGTTGCTCGGGTTCAGCTCGGATTCGTCTCAAAGATAGCTCTTAAACATCAAACTCGTATAGATCCAAGGTAAGCTCGATAAAACTCTCAATTCTCGATGATTTTCATGTGCTCTATGCAATTAGATGGCAGAATCAGGTTCAAATAACTATATCTCGACATAATTTATGTGAAATCAATGTTTATTTTACAATTGCAGTTGAAAATTCGATCCAGATCTGAAAATCTGGTAACTGTTTCTTCAAATATTCTGGCTAATCTGTGTGATGTTGTGACTTTTCTATGTAAATGTCTATACTTATATATAGGATGTCCAATATAACAGAGTACATGAAAATATGCTCAAAAATTGGTATTTCTATTACTATTTGATTGTTTATCCACCGATCTACTCAAAAAGTTCTTGTATATAAGTCAGTAACGTTTTGATTCAACTATAAATTGATGAATGGTTGTTTTCAATATAGAAATTGAGATTTTGAAATAGATCTGAAAAAATCGCGTACAATACTGATAAGAAGTTTTGGATTATTTGTGTTATATTTGAGCTTATATCAGTAGTGTTCTAGACTATATTGATGATGTCAACTTAAACAGAGTATAATTATAACTATTGTTGATGTAACTAATTAGTTAAAATCAGTACTTTAATGTGCACGATTAACGTTCTTATTCATATGTTTGATGTTTTTCTTAATTTATTTCATATTCTGATCTAATACATTAGAACTTAAAATCTAATATTAAGATTCAAGATATTATTGTCTTAGATTATGTATGTAATGTTCTCGTCATTCTTTTAATGTTTTTGAAAATGTCTGTAATGCATGCAAATTCAAAAAATCAAATGACATTGTTATCCAAATTACATCCGTAATGGTCTCAACTATAACTACAAAATGTTTAATGTTATGTCTATAATGTTCTCAATTATATATGTAACGTTTTGCTTGTTTTATTCATTTTATGTGATGATTTTATGTAGTGTTTGTAGATTTTTTCAAGTGTGAACTCAATGAAAAAATACGATTTAATTTTAAGTGTAATGTATATAATATTCTTGGTGATGTACGTAAGGTTTATGCTAATACATGTAATGTTCTTTGTACAGATAAATGTGACGTTGAAGTTGACATGAATCTTGTGGAGAGTCTTGGAGGATGTCCAAATATATGGACAAATGCATACTTTGTATAGAAATCTTTCATGAATTTGAAAATCTTCCAAACAAGTCTATGTAATAGAAAAGTAATGTTGTTGTATTAATGTTGTTCTTATATATATATATATATATATATATACACACTCATTTATCATATTCAGTTTCTAGCCCTTATTGGGTGGGGTTGGGTTTTGAAAATTTATATTCGTTTGAAATTGTTTTATAATTATTGAAAGTTAGTCTTTATATTCTCTCTCTAAAATTGGTCATTCCTATGACTCACTCATAAATCAATTATAATTTTTTTAGATCTGAATATTTAAATAAAGAAAAATATATTTTTATAATATCCATGTCAATAATTGTACACCGCGTAGGAATTTACAGTTATATTTTAACCTAAAACGTTACAGATTTATAAAACTTAGCCATATAGTGTTGTTGCTGTAAATGGAACAGAAAAAAGTGAATGACCTGTGTTTATTGTGGATAAATTTTCGAGAATAAATCTGAGCAACATGAGGTGGGAATTGGTGGAATTAATTAATTAATTACTGAAATGGGAAATTAAGTTAGAAAGAAATATTTAGGGATTATTGAGAGTTTTAAAATGAATTGCAGTGATATGATGACGTCATATAGATTGTAATAAGAAGGATTGGAATTGGTGTTAGGAATGTAGTTTTACCTTTAATTTATATATTATTGAAAAAATGTGAGTGAACCCTGTCCTGTCTATTAGTTATTAGTAGATCTGGCGTTGGAATTGAGTGATTAACCAATAGATGTAATCCCCAGAGAAGAGAAATCTGAGCAGCATAAGGTTGGAAGTCAACGTCAAAAGAAGCAGCTAAATCATCTGAATAACCGCAACAGCTTCACTTTTGTTTCTAGAGCTGTTGTTCATTGTTATGATGGTATGGTACTAATGGTACTATGGTATTGGATTCCACTTTCCACCATACTAGTATATCCTACACAATAAACATACTTCTCTATTTCTATCTAACACACATCATCCACCCATACCAGATTTCGCCATTAAATATTTTCAGATTCTCGCCTGTAAGCTCGTTTTATTAGCATAAACCGATTTTTGCGCAATTTGAAATCAAATAAATGTCAATGGCGGATGAAGCTGAAGCAGAACGAAACGGTCCGTTCCACGAAATTCGCCGTGACGATGCTGGTGCAGCTTTCGTTCTGCAATCCAAAGGTACTTACTTAACCTAACCAATTCTGCATAATTCACCTTCTTCTATAATTTTTTTAGTCAATTCTGCAAAATTGTATTGTTTTCTGGTGGAGCATATTGTTGAAAATGAGGTTGTAAACAGGGCAATGGTGGCACGCCGGGTTTCATCTCACCACGGCGATTGTCGGTCCGACGATATTGACGTTGCCGTACGCTTTCAGAGGGTTAGGTTGGGGATTGGGGATTTTGTGCCTTACTGTCATGGGTGCGGTAACATTCTACTCCTATTTTCTCATGTCGCTTGTGCTCGACCACTGTGAGAAGGAAGGTCGTCGTCACATACGGTTCCGTGAACTCGCCGCCGATGTACTCGGTCAGTAATTTATTTGTTCTCGTACTTGTTTGTACCTCCAGCTCCCTCACGACTCGCTCACTATGTCTCCCCAGTCATTTTCTGCTTCACTTTCAATTTTATTTCTTTTTTCTTTAAAATTATAAATGTGTATGTGTGAACGAGTTAAGTATTTTGCAACGGCATGTTTGATGATGATGCTTCTTTCCTGCAACTTGTCTTCAGAATAGTTTTGATATTTTCTAGAGAATTTTTTATTGTTTGCTGCTGATGGGATATTTTTGTGCTTGTGATTTTTTTAATCTATCTGTTGGGTTTACTTGTCATTGTTTGCTGGTGTCATTTACAAGGTGTGCTAAGAATGAACTTGGGACGAAGAATACATTGAAAGTAACAAATGCGCATCTTATTCTTATTGTTTTAAACTAATTTTGCGAAAGTGAAATTCTCTCAACCACTTCTTTTCAGTTTCTTTTGGTTTATTTAGGGTAAATTAGCTTTCACTTTCAACTTTTTGTAGAAAGGAAAAGCTAGAATCAGCTTTAAGAATCTATTGCAAAACACCCTGTTGCTAACGTTGTTAAATCCTCTGCTAGCTCTTTCTTCTTAAAAAGAAGTTTTTTGGCCTTTCCAAAACATGGTAGTAATGCTCATATGCCTGCTGTTTTCTGGAAGACCAAAGCATTACAGCTGATTTTTTTTTACTTTATAAGTATCAGTTAGTGATGGATCCACATCCACTGATCCACATATATCTCATATGAGTCAACAAGTCATATGATGGCTTCATAACTAAAATAACATTCATGAATATAATGATGCATCACACACTCTGAAACTTTTAAACAATACTCATAAGATATTTCTTAACTACCCACAATGAAGAATTGGTAAAATTACATAATGTAGGACCACTAGATTAGTTGGAAAGCTGAATTGATTTTGATCAACTAGTCAATTTTGCACAATGTTCCACTAACTCAATTTCTGCACTTCCTCTATCTTTGCGTCTACATGTTACTACACGAGTCCATCTGTCAGAGAGTTTTTTTGGGTGGGTTGTAGGCTTATAGCAGACTTATAACAGATGGATATTAACTGAGTTTTAATAGAGTTCGAAAAAAGAGTGATGCGATATGGTTGAAGAATTTTATAGGCTATAGGATTGTTTTTGTAATAGTGTGTGTAAAGAGTAAATTGATGTGTGTGAGAACTAAATGATGGCTTTGATATTTCTTAATGTTAAATGATTGGTTTTATATTTTGATTTGTCTAAATTTGTTATCGTAAATAAAAAGTAAAGAGATAGAAAGGCCTAGAAAAAGAAAGTTTAATCTAGTTCAGGCAGTCGGATAAAACCCAACACTGTTCAACTTGGATTAAAGCTCCCAGAAAAAGCTGGCCTGTAATCACCTTTGGTGGATTAAAGTGTATGTCAATTGCCAACGAGCCTCTGTAACTTTATGTTTGAACTTTTAAGTTTCAAACTTCCACCAACAATTACCTTTTGGGACCAGTTGTGGAATTTAATTTCTTAAAGAGGGAGAATGGGTAGAGAGAACTGAGGGAGAAATAGTTGGAATCTGGAGATAGAGATGTAGTTAATGTCTTAAGAGTTAGATGGATAAAGTTGCCTAGATATTTTCACACTGTTTGTGTCATTGTGGGCCAATAAATAATTATGATATATGATATGTACACATTTCAAAGTTTACCAGTATGGTGTGAGTCGTGCATCTATGTTGTTGTAACTCTCTTAAATCTCAACTACCTCTTTCCATCTTATCTCGCAGCATAAGCACAAGTTTGAACTCCATTGGCTTTTGCCTAAGAAAGTTTATTTACCTAAATTGGAGATGCTTGAGAATTTAGATTCATTTAATAGATTAGTAAACAATACTCAAAAATGTTTCAGTTTGCCCCTCCCAAGTAGTAATTCACCACGTGGAAATGACTTTTGGTTGTATATGCTTGAGCTTGAGTAGGGTCACATAATTCAACCAGTTACCCGTGTTCCATGTCCTGGAACGCCTGTGTACCCGGTCAGTATTTCCAATCCCACGTTCTGGAACTTGCATCCACACTGATTCTCCCACGAATGCTCACAGATTCGCCAAATTTAGTGAATCGTAGATGGAGGGGTTCACATTTCCCCCTCTTTTGTATGGAAGCGAATCACGTTCCAGCATTCTGTGGGATTCTTTGGCGAATCGGATCCTCCAAAGGGGCGAATCGCGTACCATGTCCCCGTTCCAGGCGATCCACGAATTATGTGACCCTGAGCTTGACCCTTCCCATGGTCCAGATTTACAGTTTCCTAGAATATACTATTATACAGTTTGTTTGGCAGTGAATTAAAATCTGGAATGCATTAAGGTGTAGTTTACTCCCAAACAATCTGATACTGTAACAGAGTTTTGATAAACTCTTTTCTGTTAACTTCCAACAGGATCCGGATGGATGTTCTATTTTGTGATTTTCATTCAGACGGCAATAAATACTGGCATCACCATTGGAGCTATTCTGCTTGCAGGGGAATGCCTTCAGGTATAGCATTTTCTGTAACTGATTGCTCTGTGAAGTGGGCATGACAACGTTTTATGGTCACTTGGGTTGTCTTTTTCACCTGATGTACATAACATATTTCTGGACAGTACAGATCATGTATTCAAGTCTTACCCCTGATGGACCATTGAAACTATATCATTTCATAGCCATGGTGACAGTAGTAATGATATTTCTGTCCCAATTTCCGAGCTTCCATTCCCTCAGACACATAAACTTGGGTTCACTGGTTCTCAGCTTGGGCTATACCTTTCTTGTCGTTGGTGCTTGTATTAATGCAGGTAAATTTATTTGTGTGCTTCATCATGTGTCAAGTCCATTACCCTTCTTAGAATTTACCTGCCGAAAGCTAAAAGTAAATGGCACTATGTCCGTAGTCAATGCTGATAAGCCATCTAACAATCCAAGCTTAAAAAGATAGATTTGAGAGGAAAATTATGAGATAACAGGTCTTTCACTTCATCGCCAGACAAGCACCTAATTGAAGTATCCTTCAAGACTTTATTATTTCCTGCATCAAGGGCCCCAGTGTTTGTAGTTCAGGGCTTTCAGTGTGGTGTTTTTATCTTCGTGCTCTCTAATGTCTCACTCACTGTAATTATTCATGTCTTCAACCCATATTTTTTTCATTGATGGGTCCTGGTATTGAATAAAAAATTCAGATTGAGTTGTAGAATAATACTTGAACATGTTCCCATCTCTTCCAACTCAAAGCTTCAAATTGCATGGTCCCTATTAGGTTTCATGATATTTCCTTATTGTGTTTCACGGTGTGATTTCTTATTGTAACATGTATTCTTAATGCTTCAAATATTTGCATTATAATGCAGGACTCTCAAAAAATGCACCACCCAGGGACTATTCACTAGAATCTTCAGATTTATCAAGGGTGTTCAGTGCATTCACTTCTATATCCATAATAGCAGCCATATTTGGAAATGGGATACTACCTGAAATACAGGTTAGTTTTACTCTTGTATTAACTAATTACTATCTGTTAAAAACTTCTAATGGTATTGTCTAAGAAATTTGGATTTCAATTGTTCGATATTGTCGTGTTGGTTCAAAAAGAAAATTGTTAGATCTTGGATATATCTGATCAAAATGTGTGCTCAAGCGGGCTAGTTTAAGACTGATCATATATAACTTGCTGAATTTTGTTTTTCACTGGTATTCGTTTATCTCACATTGCCTTCTGAACCATTTCAGGCAACACTTGCTCCCCCTGCAGCTGGAAAGATGGTGAAAGGCTTAATTTTGTGTTACGCTGTAATTTTTCTTACCTTCTACTCTGCTGCAGTGTCTGGATATTGGTTATTTGGGAATAAATCAAATTCAAATATTCTCAAAAGCTTAATGCCCGATGAGGGCCCTGCCTTGGCACCGATTTGGCTTTTAGGTCTTGCTATTGTCTTTGTTCTCCTGCAGCTCCTTGCCATTGGCCTGGTAAGCTCATGCAGCCATCTCTATTCCTAAATGTCTGACATTGCAAAGAAAGTGTGGTCTGGGATTCGCCCGCTGCATTACTACACATGGGAATTTCATGCCATTCTTTTGCTGCCCTGCTTCTTTATCATTATTTTACTAAATACACATGTTATTTCTTCTGATAGGTCTATTCACAAGTAGCATATGAGATTATGGAATCAAAATCA
Organism: Plantago elongata; assembly: GCA_036897095.1. NCBI lineage: Eukaryota > Viridiplantae > Streptophyta > Magnoliopsida > Lamiales > Plantaginaceae > Plantago > Plantago elongata. The sequence goes on from JAYMSP010002147.1 coordinate 11,593, forward strand.
GCTGATACAAACCAGGGTATCTTTTCCAAAAGAAACTTGATCCCAAGGATATTTCTCCGCTCTCTTTATGTGATGTTTTGCGGATTCATTGGAGCTATGCTACCATTCTTTGGCGACATTAGTGGCGTTGTAGGAGCTATTGGCTTTATCCCTCTTGATTTTATTCTCCCTATGCTTCTTTATAACATGACTTATAAACCTACAAAATCATCCCTTTCATTTTGGATCAACAACGCTATCATAGTTGTATTCTCATGCGTTGGGATTGTTGGAACGTTTGCTACGGTAAGAAAGTTGGTCCTTGATGCCAAGCAGTTCCACATCTTTAGCAGTGATGTTGTCGATTGAATACATTCTACTTGGAGGTTGCTGGTGTTTGACACGAAGACAATAGATTTGATGTAGAAATTTGTTGTAACATATGTACACACAAGAATTCTTGTACAAAATTTCGTGATTATGACATAGTTAAAAAGGATAATGTTTGAGAACTTTATTTAAGAACTTTGTGTTATCAGTTATATAATGTTTCATGTTCAAAAAAAAGCATAATTGTTGAGAATTCCCAAATTCACTCCTAGTTCTTGTCAAGTTCTCTAATAAGTAATAGTAACACAAATTAAATTTTATTTCACTCATGAAAATTGTCAAATTTTAGAATTTTGGTTTATAAAATTTTGAAAACAATCAGTTTCACTATTGAAGGACTCATTAAATGTAGATTTCATGAGGGATGAAAGTGAACGTAAGACAATTTTTATTAAACGTATAATTTTTTTTTATATATTACAAAAATTACTACTATTATTGTAATTTATAAAATACTCTAATAATTTCAAAAACTAACAATGTTTCCTAAAGAATATCTAAACAAATTAAGTCGAATTACTTTTATGATATGAACAAATAAATCGAATAAACCTTTTTTTCTAAACACAAAATACTCGAAGATCCATCCTACTGTAGATCTAATGATCGAATTGGGAGGAATCACCAGTGGGAGCTCCACCCAGATCTGGGCGGATCAGAAAGTTGTCGGTCAGCTTTGAGGTTGACCTGAACATTGTCCTAGTCAGATTTGAATATGACCAGACTACTCGTGTGGTTAGATTTCAGGTTGACCACATGGTTAGATTTGAATCTGTAATATTTTTTTTACCGTTTTTGTAATTTTTTAATTATTTTTCGATGAATTTTTAATCAATTTAAATATACAAAAATAATTTAGTAATAATTAATAAATATAAATAACAAGTTAAAATAATAAAAATATTTGCATATTTGTCATTAATGTATAATATGCTTAATGTTTATGATATGGATTATTGTTGTGTTTATGATACCGTAATTTATATAGTTTTAAAGATGTGATAAATTCAAAAAATAATCGATAAACGAAATTTAATTCTATATTTTTATTAGTTTAAAAAGTATTTTATACTATATAGAAAAGTGTCACAAATTTAGGAAAAATTGTGATGCGTCTAATATTCCCCACTTAAGTTATCCATTGTGAGGGAGTGCTAGAGTGAGCCAAAATTGTATACATCGTGAACAAAAGATTATAATTCTAAGAGCTACATGAAAACTTTTTATTCATGCTGTAATAGAGTAAGTTATTAATGGAACTGTGAGTCCAGAATTTTGAAGTTGAATTCGAATAATTTTAATGGGATTGGGAACGTTACTCATATCAATAAGATATATTTTTCTTTTGGGAATTCAAAGTTAAGTGTGTTTGTCTTTGAGCAATATTAGAATGTGTGATCAATTGAGAATTGATGATAAAATGTGTGGAAAATAATTTATGTTTGTACCACTTAAAAAGTTGTTTATAAATAATTTCACCGGCCTAAAGGGTTGATGATGGAAAACGAAACCTGCCGAAATTAAGCCTTGGCGAACAATTGTTTAATTTGGACGTGGGGCCGAAGTTTTGTGACCAGAAACGGCGTTCTGAGCAAGACGGATTGCTTTGCGATGATGCACGACGGATTTCGGCGATCCGACATCGTATGGAGGGTTAAAATCGCATTTTTGTGATTTTTGGGGCTTATTTGCAACTTCTGATAATTTTATTAGACTCGGTAGGTTAATGTTATGACGTTTTGGTAATTTTCCTTTTTTATTTTAGGGTTAGGGATGATGATTTAGAGTATTTAAGCTTTGTCAGACACTATTCATTGACAGATTAATTTGATTGAAAAAAATTCCTGAGGATTTCCTCAACAATCATTTTTGCCCACACACGCTGCATCAGTTGATGAGAACGTCATCTTGTTGGTCGTTACATTAACGGTATAATTTAATTGTAGAAGGTCTAAATTAGATATTGAGTATGGGATTAGGGGTCTAATGAAAACATTGACTTTCCGTTTCCCCGTTTTGAATTGGTCATCAGTTGTACACTTGTTTCTTCCACTCTAGATCTTCTATGATAATCTGACTCTTGACGCAATACCCACATCGTCATCTCACGTCATCATGTTATAGTGAAAGTGTTTAATGGAACGGGAAGTATTTAATGAAAAGGCCAGATGAGGTAGCAGCCTGTTAAACATATATGTATTAACATATTTAGGACTGTGCAATTTCGGTATAAAGACTTTGCGTATAAGAAGATATCTAAATCCAAAATATAGTTCAATATGGCAATAATATACAAGTTCTAACTGTTCACAAAATTGAAACAGAACCACACGTTTACTACGACCATTTCATAGTTCGCTATCTGCTAAGCGACAAATTATTTGGCATTAAATTGGTACGGTCCATAGATTTGGATCATGACCAAGAACAGAACCCCAGGTCATAAAATTTTGAAGAGGTGCAAGTGTGCAAGTATGGAGGAAAAAAACAGAATCAATAGCGGATAGCGCGCTTCGTACTGGAAAATGTGAGACACTAAATATATGCAGGAATAGGGACTCGGAGTATTAGTGAATCAAACTGATTGTTACAAAGTTCGATCAACACTCAGATTGAGCGCGAGACCGATCAATGCAAGTTCGCTATTGATTAAACTCGTCTCAAGGTCGAACTTCAATTAATTACCTTAGTAAAATGATTATTGCTCGTGAGAAAATAATTAATTAATTATATATTAATTTATCTACATATACATAAATAAATATATTTGAATTTATACATGTTAAAAGTTCAACTTTTATATGAATAGTTTTGTATGAACATATATGTAAGACTTTTCAAATTTATGTATTTATGAACTTCATTTTCGAGACATATAATAAGCAAAAACGAATTGAGCTGCTCCCGGCAAGCCAATTTTTAACGAGCCGATCATGATCATGATTATGCAAAGCTCGACAATTACGAGCAAACTTACAATTTTGACTATCACAAATCCATTAAGACAAAGCTCGGTTCGACTCAGCTAGATAACACCCTTATACAAAACAGTTGTATAAAAACTACCAAGGAAAAGGATCAAGTATCATGAACGATGGTATTTATAGAGTTCAAAATATCTGATGAACATTACAATTAATTAAAAGAAAGTATAAGGTTTTTTAATAAAAATATTGATGTGACACATACACCACCAAATATTATAATGTTCATATATAAATAAAGAATTACATACATAAATCATTTAACAACAACTATTACATATAAGGATGATTCTCTAAAACAATTACATAATTCTAATTTTATAAATCCTAAATCCACTTTAATTGGACAAAACTACCCCTCACTTAATTCTAAACTAGATTACTAGTTTCATAATGATTAATGCTAGTTTCATGGGTATAAATCCCTAGTTTCATGTTCACACAAGTTTGTTTCATGTACTCAAAACCTAGTTTCATAGTTCTAAAACCCAAAAGGGAATGGTAAACCCTAAAAAAATCACTGAATTTGAAAGCTCCCTCTGAGAACTACGGTCTTAATTAGGGCTTAGGGTTGAGGACGGGTACCCTAAACCCTAATTAAGCATTTATTGGGATTACAACCCTAGTTTCAATAAAAGGAAGTACTAGTTTCAGGTTTACTGAGCTAGTTTCATGATGATTAAAGCTAGTTTCATGATGATTAATACTAGTTTCATGGGTATAAACCCTAGGTTCATGCCCACAAAAATAGTTTTATGGACTCAAAACCTAGTTTTATAGTTCTAAAACTTTAAAGGGAATGGTGAACCCTAAAAAACACTGAATTTGTAAATTCCTTCTGGGAGCTACGGTCTTAATTAGGGTTTAGGGTTGAGTACGGGTACCGGTCCTCAACCCTAAACCCTAATTAATTGTTTCTCGGAACTACAAAGCTAGTTTCAGCAAAAGAAAAGTACTAGTTTCAAGTTCATTGTCCCCGTCCTAAACCCTAATTAAGCATTTTTCGGAACTACAATGCTAATTTCAACAAAAAGAAAAGTACTAGTTTCTGGTTCACTAGTTTCATGATATTTAATATTAGTTTCATATTCATAAAAGCTAGTTCAAAACAACAAAAATCTAGTTTCATGTTCGCAAAAATCCTGAAACTAGTTGAATTAGAATTTCTAAAACTAACTGCTATGTTTCAGAACAACAAAAATCTAGTTTCATGTTCACAAAAGTTAATTTCAAAAACACGAAAGTTAATTTCAGGAACTCATAGTTTCAGAATTAAAAAAAAATCTAGTTTCATATTCACAAAAGCTAGTTTAAAAAAACATGAAAATTGGTTTCAGAACAACAAAAATCTTGTTTCAAAAATTAGTTTCATAAAAAACTTAGTTTCAGAAGCATAAAATGTTGGTTTTACTAGTTTCAAAAGCAATCCAAGCTTAGGTTTAAGATAATATAATCTTTGATTATGAGTTTCAACATCAACAATAGTAGTTTCAACATAAACATGTAAAAACAGGGGAATGCTCATAATTAAATACTTCAACCGGTATCGAGAAGATAAAAAAGGCTAAACCAAGTTTTATGCCAAAAGGATGGCTAAAATCATTGAACGTGAGAGGGGCAATGAAATCCATGGTGAGAATTGTAAAAAATACATTTTAAAACAGGAAAAATGAGTGAAATAATCTGATCGAGAGAGAGAGAGAGAGAAATGTGAGAGAAAAAGAGAAAAATATGTAAGCAATGAAGAACAAATGAATTTCGTATATACAGAAGTATGATAGACTTGGAGGAAAAGAAGAGAGGAACATTAATATAAAATCATATTGTAGTTGGGAGAAATTAAGGTTAAAAAAAATAAAATGAACTTTTTTGTAAGACCTTTTTAGAGTAATTCCTTTACGCAAGAGAGAAAGGAAGGAGGTATAGTCATGAAAAGTCATGTTATGATGATTGGGAGAAATTAGGCCTCCAAAAATAGATTGGCCTTATATATGTAATAGTTTTTTAAAGGAGGTTTTATATGTAAGTCCACTGCACATAGTGTCTTATTTATGTACTTTTTTATAAGAATTATTAGTTTTATCTAAAAGTTAAATTCATGTCAAATAACATTAAGATTATATTCTCTTGAACTGATTAACTGAACTGAATTAAAGTAACATATAAATTATAAGGTGTAGTGTGATACCGTTTATGTTACTCTAAAAAAGCACTTAGGTTTGAATTAGTCAGCATAAACATGACCAGTCCACAGGAAAACACATATAACTCGGTTTCTCAGTCAAAATTTCAACTCTCCCACTCTTTTTCCACATTCCCTTTTCTTCCAATCAATGCCAAAAAGCCTTAACCTCACATGTGTATCACTTGATCATTCTCTCCTTATTATCTGACTACATGTGCGTGTGTGTATATATACAATCCATTCAATTCCATTTCCACCAAACACAAATAGCTAGCATATAAACAACTCCTGCACTTCCCAAGCTCCTGCCCCTTAAACATATACTCCTACATACCAATGCATTTTGCTTCTGTTGTATAACCGGAGCACGAAAATCCTGCATTTACCCACTCGGAAGCTGAATCCCACTCCCGACTGCAGAAACACAACTGGAAGCAAGAATGGAAAGTGCACTGACATGGGAACACGAGACGCTGATCAACGAGCTGACTCAAGGGATGGAGAAAGCGAGGCAGCTACGGTTTCATTTGTGCACTACGTCTCCATCTAAAGAACACGACTTGCTTCTGCAGAAGATACTATCTTCTTATGAGAAGGCTTTGTGGATTCTCAGGTGTAGTGGCACAGCAGGTCAAGTTAAAGTTCCTCAAGGACAGGCGGTGACACCATCTTCGAGAGTGAGTGCATCTTCGGTAAGTGTTGATGGAAGTCCCAAAAGCGAGGAAATCTACAAGAATTTCAGAGATCATCATCAGGAGCACAGAGAAACAACAAATAAGAGGTAGGGAATATTTCAACTGAACTTTAAAGTATTAAACACTTTACACTTGTCTTGACATAATGACATGTAACTTAATAACAAATTTAAGACCAAAGTTCTGAATGTTTTCCTCAATTGACTTCTCAGAAAATTGCAACCAACTTGGACCGAACACACAAAGGTCAACTCCGAAAATTCTCTCCAAGGACCTACTGATGATGGTTATAGTTGGAGAAAGTATGGCCAGAAGGACATTTTGGGTGCAAAATATCCCAGGTATTTTTAACAACTATCCTTACCTTTTCTACATGCATATGCACAATCAAAAATATACAAAAATTGCAGTTACTCACGAAAAACATGTGTCCATACTCACAGAAGCTATTACCGATGTACGTACCGTCTCGTGCAAGACTGTTGGGCGACGAAACAAGTTCAGAGGTCCGATGAAGACCCGACTGTCTTTGAAATAACGTACAAAGGAACACACACATGTACCCAGTCCAACAATCCTGTCACTCAAAATCCAACACGATCATCACCACATAAACAGGAACCTGAAAATAACAATCAGAATCAGACACTTTCAAACTTAAAAGCAAACCTCAGAGTCGAAACAGACGGTTTTAACAATAAAGAGATATCAGCTCACTTCTCTTTTCCAGAATGTCACAGCACAGAAAATTGCTATTTTCCAATTTCTGGCCTTGTTGACGAGAATCACCTGGGAGCAGGTTCTTCCCTCTTCTATTCTCCGGCCACATCAGAATCAAATTACTTCTCGGTACCAGCTTACCCGATGAACTACGGGGAGGCTACAAATTTACAGCATTCGAGATCTAATCTTGCGGAAATAGTCTCAACACATGCATCAACAACCAATTCACCGATTGGTGGGGTGGAGTTTTCAGTTGGCCCAGCAGACCTGGATTCAAATTTCCCCTTCAATACCTCAGGGTTTTTCACTTGATCAAAGTTGCAAGGAAGAAATAGGCCTAAAGGCTGAGGTTTTGCAACTATACTTATGAACTTGTAGACCCAACAGAGCAATAGTCTAGCTGTAATTTATAGTTACAGATTGTGTCAATAGTAGTGATTCTAGCGAACAGCTAGAAAATATTTCATTTATCCTTAAGTTTCAAGATTCAATTTCTGTGTTAATGCAACTTCAGGTCACTTTTGAGCACAACTTACATTACATGATCACAAACAAAGAAAAGTGAAAAACAACAAAACCAAGGCCAGACTGATTGAGATATTCTAACTTAACTAGTGAAAAGTTAGAGCATACTGGCATTAAATAAGCATCTTAAATCAAGTTCTTGAATAGCACATGGATACTGAACAATTCAACAAAAACAAACTTACTATTCACTAAATCGACTCAATCTCAAATTAAAACAGAATAATTTGCAAGGTAAAGAGATAGCAGCTCACTCCACTTTTCCAGAAAGCCATTTTCCGCTAACCTTGTTGACGAGAATGACCTGGGAAACATTGTGCCCTCTTCTATTCTCCAACCACATTCAACCCAAAATTACTTATTGGTAAGTGGTAACAACATACCCAATAATTACAATCTATAGCTATGAACTTGCAGTATCAAGAGACTCAGGAGAGAGTGTTAGTATTGCATTGATTGTGGTGTTAATAGTAGAAATTCTGGTGAAGAGTTAGAAACTCTTTAGTTCATCAATAAGCCACATTCAAGTTTCACCGTTTCATGATAATCGAATTCAACTGATATTTTAACGCAACATACATGGATCACAAACAAAGGAAAGCAAAAAAACAGCAAATCGGCCAAGGCGAGACTAATTGAGCTGAGATGCTCTATGAGAAATGAAAGGTTTGTGCAGACTGCAGATTGGCCTGGCTACATATAATGTTCAAAAATGTGCAAAAATGGCCAATAAATTTGCAAATATGGACAAGCTAGTGTTTATTTATTCAAACAAAACTGGGTGACTTAGAGCCAACAGCTCAAAGCACAGTGAGCTACATTCAACAGTAGTTACAGCTAGCTAGCAATCAGAAATCAGAGATGATCATGATCATGATCCTCACAGTGACTCGGTACAGTTTCACATTCTACAGTAACCTACAGTCAACAAGCCAATCAGAGACCATGATGATCTTCAGCATCAACCAATGGCTGTGATGAGCCAGCAGCTGGCATATTAGATTCCACCACGCAAACTCCACGGTTCCAATCAAAGCGATCACAGTTGACCACGGATCCATCAGCACGAGCAACATCAGTACCTTGATCATAAGTCTCAGCAGCACCGAACAGATCATGAAGATAATGATGCATACGTGGAAATGGAGAAGAGATAGCGTGCACAACTATCCTACTATTATGCATCAAATCAATAGTCGTTACCTTGACATAATTGATCTTCATCGGAGTCAATACCCCTCGACCACCTGCAGTAGTTACAATCAGGTTGTTTCCGGCGTCTAGCGTAGCGATAACCGTCGACGGATGCAGTCCGACGAGCTCCGCCGCCGTTAATCTCCGATTCGGCACCACATGATACCTGAAATGCGATAGGTAGGCATTTCCGCCGCCAGTGAAGATCGCAATGTCATCCAGAGCGAAGATCGTCATAGATCTCAACTCCATAAGCTCGGCGAACTTCAGACGAAGTGCGAGCGAGACAACACTGTAGCCGGAGATCTGTAGGCGCACGATAGCATCCTTGAGCATCAAGCGCATGATAGGCATCCTTGAGGACGGATTCTTCGGAAATGAGAGTGACATCATCCTCTCGACATTGCAGGAGAGAGGAGAGAGGTGCGAGACGAATCCGGTGAGGCCGTGGATAGCGACGAGTCCGTTGTTGAAGAGATCTGGTTTAGTGATCTGGACGCCGTTGATGAACACCTCGCCCTTAGCATTGTTGGTGACGGTGAGGCAGCGGTTAGGGGCTAGGCTTTCGATTTTGGTACCGAAAATCAAGGACTGGAGGTAGTGGTATGGATAGACGCCAGGGAGAGAGAGCTCGTGAATGAGCGCGGGGAGGTCGCAGGATGAGCCGCAGGTGAGGAGTGAGGTGTCGGAGGGGGTGAAGATAGTGAGCGGTGTTGCGGCGGAGATGTTGGATGTGGCGATGGCGGAGGAGAGCTCGTTGAAGCCGAGTGTGGAGAGGATTGTGGCGAAGAATGTTGGTGGATAGGTGTGTGTGTTGAACACGGTGGTGGTGGAGGGTGAAGGTGCGGCGGAGGGCTGAGCTGTGACGGAGATGAAGTGTGAGATAACGATGAGGAATAGTATGAGCAGTTGCAAGCGAATTGGAACCGCCATTTTTGGATTGATCAGATTTGGGAGTTGAATTGTTGCAGAGAGTGAGTGAAGTTCAAACTATATATTCAGAAGTTGAATAGGAGTTTTAATTAGTAAGCTAAAATATCTTCTCCTGTTTATGGCGGGAAAATTGTAACAAACTCACCGCCTAATTAACTAGCTAACAAACCAATTACACCAAATTGTAACAAACTAAAGACACAAAGTTAACACATTTAACGTAAACAAGAGATTTTGGAACTGTTTTGAGACAAATCAAATTAAACTATATTAAAATTTTAGGTTTAGATTGATAACGCGTAATTTTCTTAAGCTAAGGGAAGGAAACTCCTCGATGGAACATTATTTGGAAGAGAAATGTAGCTACCATACCGTCTAGTATATTTAGAGTTGAGCGTGTGTGTATGGTTGCAACTACAATAAAAAAGAGAGGAGGTATCACTGGCTCAAAAGAATCTTTTAACTACTAACGGCTCAAAAGAATCTTTTAACTACTAACGGGTTAGTATGATGTACTTTATGAATTTGTTTACAAGTTTACTGTAAAGTGGAGGTCATAAATTACGGAGGTGTAGAAAAGCCATGACAAAAGGCGGCATACATGCAAAATGAGAAATAAATTTAGGGGCCCATGGAAAAACGATTTGAATTGAAAAATGTCCATTCAAATAGACTGTTTTGTAGACAATATATGCATGAGATCGGTAAAGGTTGGTATAAAGTGATTATACTTGGTAAACCTCTCAACTACCACCAGAATTGAGTTCTTGTTGTCAGACTTTGTTAATCCCTCTATGAAATCCATAGATATGTGTGTCCAGGCTTGCTCAGTGATTGGTAAAGGTTAGTAACAATCCAGGGTAAGCTGCTCCATCATGTTTGGATCTTTTACAAGTGTCACACTTGCTTACATACTCATGTAATTGCTGCTTCATTCCCCTCCAGTAAAAGAGTGATTTTTCCCTCATATAAGTTCCCACCATGCCTGAATGACCCCCCACAGCAAAGTCATGCACATGTTTCATGATTTGTTCCCTGAGATCCTTGTCTTCTCTAATGTAAACCCTTCCTTTATACCTCAGCAACTCATTCTGATAAGTGAAATTTGGTTTAGATGTAGGATTCACCAATAGAGCATTGATAATATTTGTCACTGTAGTGTCATTTGAGTAGCTAGCCTGCACTTCTTTTATCCATTGTGGTATAATTTGAGTCATTGCGGATAACTCATTCTCTTCTATAGAATCTGCATGATTAATTCTAGACAAGGCATCAGCAGCTTTATTTTCACTGCCTTTCTTGTAGAAAATTTCAATCAAGACCAAGTAGCATAAAAGTGCATTTGTGTTGCAGAGTGGATGTAATTTTCTTCTCCAAGAGGTGTTTGAGACTTTGTTGGTCAGTTTTGATTATGAAATGGCTCCCCTGCAGGTAGTGCTTCCATTTTTTAACTACCAAGAATTCTTTCTCATAGGTTGATAATGTCAAGCTTTTCACTCCTAAAGCTTTACTCAAGTAAGCAATAGGACCATTCCCTTGTGTTATTAAAGCTCCCACTCCATATCCACAGGCATCAGTCTCAATGATAAATGTCTTAGTGAAATCAGGCAATGCTAACACAGGTACAGTAGTCATTATATATTTCAGCTTTTGGAAGGCTTCTTCTGCAGCATCACTCCATTTGAATGCTCTTTCTTGAGTAACTCATAGAGTGGTTTACAGATGACTGTATAGTGTTTTATGAACTTTCTGTACTAACCTGTGAGCCCTAATATACCTCTTAGTTCCTTCAGTGTTTCTGGACTAGGCTAATTCAGGATACATTTCATCTTCTCAGGGTCAGTTGATACACCATTCTCAGAAATCACATGGCCTAAATATTCAACAAATGACTGTCCAATAGAACATTTTGAAAACTTAGCATATAGAGTGTTAGTTCTCAGAATCTCAAACACAGTTCTCAAGTGTTTCACATGCTCAGATAATGTAGCACTGTAAACAAGTATATCATCAAAAAATACAAGCACACACTTTCTCAAATATTCCGTAGATATACCATTCATCAGAGATTGGAAAGTAGCAGGTGCATTACACAATCCAAAAGGCATTACTAAAAACTCATAATGACCTTGATGAGTTCTAAAACCTGTATATTTAATGTGTTCTTCTTTCATTCTTATTTGATGATAACCAGATCTTAAATCAAATTTTGAAAATGCTTTAGAACCATGTAACTCATCAAGAAGTTCATCAATAATAGGCATACGATATGAATGTTTAACTGTAAGCTCATTAAGATACCTATAGTCAACACCATTCTCCAAGTGCCATCTTTCTTCTTGACAAGGAGAACATGAGCTGCAAATGAACTAGTGGAGTTCTGAATAACACCCTTGTCCAGCATTTCTTTAATAATACACTCAATCTCATGTTTGAAAGCATGCATGTATCTGTATGGATTATGCTTTCTGGGCATTGCATCAGAGGCTTGAGTTGTATTTGGTGTTCAATCTCCCTTCTTGGAGGTAACTCCACAGGTTCAGAGAAAATTTATGGGAATTCATCAATCAATATTTGTACTGGTGCAGGGATAGGTTCTTTTTGAGTTGCAGTGATGGCAAAAATGTGTCCCATAATTTGGATACTCTACTCCTACATCATGTTATGAAATTCTTTCCCTGTGATTAGCAAACATTCAACATTAGATATAGCATCAATGTAATATTCTGATTGTTTTCATTAATTCTCAGTCTTTTATCCTTAAAATCAAACTCTACTGGACTCATTTTGTGCATCCAGACTGCACCCAGTACTAAGTGATATCCACCCAGCTTGACTACTCATATAGAAAAAGCATAGTTATTCTCTTGAATCTCCCATTCAATCTTAGGACAGATCTGCTCACTAGTGAGTCTACCACCACCCGCGACACTTATACCAACATGAAGCAATAAGATTAGATAAGTTTAATACTTTAGCTATCTCATCAATAATAAAAGAGTGGCTACTTCTTGTATCCATTAGTATGCAGACATCCTTGTCTCCAATCTTGCCCTTAAATTTAAGTGAGCCAGGACTGGAGCTTCCTTGTATGGCATAGAGTGAGATCTCAACTTCTTCCTCAGAGTTGATTTCATCGATTTCTTCACAATGAAAAGTAGTTTGTAGTGCCATACTTTCCATGTGCACCTTCTCTTCTTCTTCAGACATCATCAGGTAAATAGTAGGGCTCTTACACCTATGACCCTGCTCCACTATTCATCACAATTGTAGCACAAACCAGCTTGATATCTCACCTTCATCTCATCTCTAGTCAAAAACTTTTTAGGTATTTGATTGACTTTGGAGGTAGAAGATTCTGGTATATCATTTGGTGAGGTTTTATGTGCCTGAGTTGGTGGTTTATAGGTGGTAATGGCAGAGATAGTGTTCAGAGGTTTAGCATTAGTTATCAATCTACCAGGGTTTCTGATAACTTCAAGAACATTTTCTTGTTCTGCAGCTATTCTTGGATGTTGTGCCAGCACTAAGGCTTTAAGATCTCTCTTTAAACATGTTGTAAACACTCCAAGGTAGTAGTTTTCAGTCTGGTCACTACCAAACAAGTAAGAAAGAGCTCTAAGCTCTTCATACCTATCAATGTAGTCCTGTAAAGAGGAAGTGTGTTGTATTCTAGTGAAATATCTTACCACTGTTTCCTCTTTAATGTTACCAAACTTCTCACATACTTTAGTAACTAAAAACTACCATGACATTGTACCATGTTTTATCAATAAAGTTTGATACCAGAGGTCAACTCTCCCATCAAATTAAATTGAGGCTAATGGTGCCTGTTGATGGTCTGGAATGTCTGTTACTAGAAGAATATTTGTGACACTTGAACACCCATGATCTTGGGTTAGTGCCATCATATCTGGGGAATTCTAATCGTGAAATAGCATTAGAAAAATGGGAGAAAGACACTTTTGGTCCACTACTTTGGGGTGATTGTGACGCGCAATCACCACTTTGCACGTGGTGTGATATTTAGTCAAAATTGGCAAATTTAATCCAAAATTCGTCGAATTACGGGCGAACTGAGCTTAGCTGGCAATTTAGTTGCTGATTTGGACATCAAAACACAATCAACTAAATTGAAACACACATCAGCTATAATTCGTCCACCACCGCACTTCACCTTCCACCACCACCTCCATTCTTCATGCCGCATCCATTCCACCACCACCACCTCCATTCGCCGCCGCCTTCATTCTCCACCACTGTCGCCTCCATTCTTCCACCACCACCGCCCACTTGCCACTGCTCACCCATCACCGTCTCCATTCTCCACCACCACCACCTCCATTCTCCACCATCACCACCAACTCCATTCACCGCCGCCTCCATTCTCCACCAACAGCGCCTCCATTCTTCCACCACCACCGCACACTCGCCGCTGCTCGACCCCCGCACTCCACCTTCCACCACCCCCCCCATTCTCCACCACCACCACCTCCATTCGCCGCCACCTCCATTCTCCACCACTGCTGCCTCCATTCTTCCACCACCACCATCCACTCGCCACTGCTCACCCACTGCCGCCTCCATTCTCCACCACCACCGCCTCCATTCTCCATCACCACCACCTCCATTCTCCACCACCACCGCCCGCTCGCCACTGCTCCACCACCACACTTCACCTTCCACCACCACAACAAATTATATCTTTATTTTTAAATTTTAATTGTAGCTAATGTGTGTTTCATTGATGAGTTGGACGAATTATAGCTGATGTGTGTTTCAATTTAGTTGATTAAGT
>JAYMSP010002148.1:0-25994 GCA_036897095.1 Plantago elongata
GGGAAGTGTCGCGGGGAAAACGATGGCCGGGGGGGGGGGGGGGGGGGAATAAACAACTCAACTGCATAAGAAGAAGAGAAATCCAATGCGTAATCAAAAGAACAAGACTTGGCCGGAGGATTGTCCGTCGGACAACAAGGCGATCGACGATCGTGAGCAATTACAGAGGTGGTCGATGAAGATCAAAGAGGCTGGGGCAATCGCTGGACATAAGAACGACAATTGCGGGCAATTGCAAGAGGATAGAAGAAAGTTCGACAGATTAAAGAAAACTGTTCGAACGCGAAAGGGGATCAACAACGTGGGTTGTTCGATCAGAAGAGAAGTTCAACAGATTGAAGAAAATTGTTTGAACATGAGAGGGGATCGACAACAGGGGGTTGATTGATCAGAGGAGAAGTTCGACAGATTAAAGAAAACTTTTCGAACATGATAGGGGATCAACAATAGTAAATTGTTCGATCAGGGGAGAACTTGAAAGAGGTATACGAACATGAGGTTCTGTATATACGTGAATATATCGAACGTGAGGTTCTATATATGAGAGTTTTACAGCGGAAAATAAAGGGGAGAAAAGATACAAAAGAGATATAGGCAAGGACAATCACATTGATTATAGTGAGGGAAAAGATGCGAGATTACCTGGTGAAGATATCATATGAGATCTGATTATAATTTAATTTCAACAATCTGAGCTTAACTGAGAACACAGTTTGACGTATTAAACTTGATTTGATTCCGATCTCCACCGCCTCGATTGTAGTTCCATGAGTTATCTTACTGATGTCAAAATTTAGTGACGATCCAACGGTTGAATCTCCGGGAAACTCCATTTTCCTCGAACTGTGCTGTGCTGTTAAGCTATACGAAATTATTTTTTCTTCACAAAATTTATTGAGGGAAAATAATTATTTCATAGTATTAAAGCCATGTAAGTCTCCAACAAGCATTGATGAAGTAGGGTATATATAGATATATATATTAACATTGAAGATTACTAACTTATACTTCTAACACATATAAAGCATGCAAGTACCCTCAAGATACACACGCAAAATGGGTAAGTAGTTTGGTGTGGTCCAACAATATATGATAAACACATAAAATAGGTAGCAGCTTTGTTTGTGATCGATCAAATTCAGCAGTCTGATTTGTAAATCATGCTCAAAAAATACCCACTTATAATTCACTTTCTTCGGATCACTTTTGCTTTCATCGATCGTACAATTTGATCATGCCCAACTTTATGTACAAGGATCATCGATTAGTGTATGATCTATGATCGATCGATATATAATCAAACAGACATCATCAAATGGTCCTAAATTGCTACTTCACTATCATTGCCACCTTTAATTCCAACTAGATAAACATGACCCACAAATTTAAATGTTAAGGAAAAAAGAGGTAGTAATTAATATTCACATAAACGAATTTAAATTTACTTGTGAGTTTTCAGTAACCTCATTCATGAAACTCACATCACATATATGTTAATTGGAACCTCATTGTTCCATTTGGGATGTTCGACTATTTTATATATAAAAAATGTTATACTAACTAATATGCATGCCGGATAAGATGTCATTTATCATAATTCATAATAATACTCCATACTCGGGAATTATGATAAGTTTTGCTTATTAATAAAGTTTATATACGAGATTGTTACTTTTTGGTAGTAGGCCAAAGCGCGGCTTGTGAATTTGACACTTATACTTTGTTGAATATTTGTCAGGGAACATGCAAACCGAATCATTCGAATATGGAAAACTATTACTATTATATCATCGATTTAATGTGTACATTTAAACACATCACAGTTCATAAAATAGGATTTTAAAAGAGATACTTTTCTTGCAAGAAGAGCAAACAAATTAAATTCATTCCCATTCATCTTTATACTATTAGGCATTAGCTTTTGATGATGATTTACTAAAGGATAATGTTTCAATGATTTGAGCCGATCGATCGCTCGTCAACAATTAATTAATCTTGTGATGATCTTTAAGTACTACTGTAACAGCAATTTATAAAAGGTGATTTATCAAGTCTCAAAATCTTTATGTTATGTTAGGAGAATAATCTGGATTAGACGCTATCTGTGACTTTTGACTAAACTGGATGAGTCGTTCTTGTTCCTTTTCGGAACATGTAAAAGGAAAAGGTACGTAAAAAGAATATAACAAATTGGAAAGAAAATTACATTACAAATACTTATTACGTGCTCAATATCATCCATGCTTAATTAATTGAGACATTTATGATTTAACCTTCTCAATTATGTTTCAAATTAACTTGTATTAGCATGACATGATTTGAAAGATTAGATACGATGTTGTAAAAGCAGAAAATTAGCCAGGTAGCGTGGATTAGAAAAGTAGGCATGCAATATTTGTTAGTGCATTAATCAAGAGATCTTCTCTTGATTAACGAAAAAGCTTGTTTTACTTACACTAACTACTATTAGTACAGGCTTAGGCTTAGTGGGTTGTTGGGTTGCTAATTTGATCATTTTCACTGCCCTTTTTATAAAATACTGTAATCACAGATTTATAGAGATGCAAACAGATAGTTGCTTTGGGATGAAAACTCCGAGGATTGGCGTCAAACTTCCCACAAAACCAACACTAAAATATCATATCATAATCCACATTTTTACACAATATTATTCAGCTGGTGGTGCTGCAAATTAAATTAATTAAATGCATAATAATAATAATAATAATAATAATAATAATAATAATAATAATAATAATAATAATAATAATCTGAGGGAGGTACGTAGCTGCTTTACTACTTTATTTGAAATTCTGCTGCCTTGTGTCTCCCTTTGGTTCATCCAAATGCTACCCACCTGACGTGGAAAACTTAAAGTAGCTGCTACTAAAAAGGTGTATGCTGATGTTATTACTAGTACTACTAGTACACAAATTGGTAGGAATAACATATTCCAATTCACTTGAAAATTATGAACAAGATGTTCACCGTATTTATTTTGAAATAAAACGTTATTTAGAATCAAGTGTTGTTTTTTCTTTTCCGATTGAAGTAATGTTAGTCGATTTATCATCCTTTTTAAATGTAACAATTTATATCAAATTAAAAATGTGCTTACTGTAAAAATTGATTGATTTTCAACTGGAAAAAGGTATTGCAATTGTGAAATGAAATACCACAAATTAAAAGGAGAGTAGAACTTGAATAATTCATCTTCCTCTGCTGTTGTGTTTAATTCCTCTCGAGTTTTGTTCATTGGTGTTTGCAGCTAGCGGAGGTCGCCTCGATGGGTGGTTTAAAAGAAAGGGGATGATGACTACTTTGCCAGAGATCCTTTTTCTTTATCAATCGATCCACCTTTTCATATTCTTCATATCAAACTTATTGTCGACATTAATCATTACCCATTTCCTACTATTTCTTTCTTTAATTTCTTTTCCTACACCTTTTCTTTCTTTTTCATCAACTAATTAATGTTGTGCTATATAAAAAGTTGCACCATCTAATGAACTTGTGCATATACCATTTATCATGTATCTCACTTCACTTCATTACCACTTACCAGTCTCATATCGTCCACAATTTCAAGTCAGATGTATAAAGTTTAAAGAAATTGAGAACGCTATTCATATTAACAAGGTGTATCTTTTTTTTCGAGAATGCATCCGAAAGAAGTCCAAAATTCAAAATACTTGCTCTGAAGTAATTTTAGCATGGGTGATCAATTTGAAAGTCTCCCGGTTCGCACACGAGTAAGACAAGTGTGTGGCAAAGGACTTGTGTTGGTACAATGGATCCAACATTATCACTGGAAAGATATTCATGAGTAATTGCACTGGCACAAAGTATCGAGACACAAATCGATTAGTGGTTCGGGTCGTTACAATTACTCTTGGAGTGATAAGCAATTGCCAATTAGTAATGCGAACACACCATATGTCTTCAGACACAATTCAAGTCCGATATCACAAAAATTCTATATTTATTTCTACTCTACATTTCAGTACTCGAATTCAATTATTATATTAAAATTATAAGCTAAACTACCTCCACTTTTTAAATCTCTCATTTCATTATTCTAAAGTAAATTATAATTGATTTTAATAACAAATTATTTTAAAATATAATTTTATATTATAAATTTTATTTTAAATATATTTCAAGTTTAAATTTTTGTTATGTAATTATGTTTATATTTTATCGTATTGACCGGTCAAGTCAAATTTAAATTATTTTATAAAAATGAAGGACTATTCAAAAGTTAAAACAGATCAAACAATTGTTATATAAACAATCATATGTATATTTTTTTAAACGGTTACAGAGTGACTCGAATCCTGATCTATTAGTTGTAGGTGAAAATGTCGACAAATGAGGCGTTGAACAATTAGATTACCAATAACCCTTCTCCTACACTAATATCTAAATTTTCACTTCATTTCTTCATAATCATTCATAGTACATACACATATGAAATATACATAGAATTCCCAAATAGCCCTCTTTCAATAAAACAAACTCCAAACACCAACCCTCCTACAAAACCCTCACTACATATACACCCATTATAAACTGATCTCTCCCATTTCAAACACATTCATATCAAACCAAAACACCAGTCTCTCATTTCACTTCCAACATTCAAGTGGGTGACCAAGAACACTCGAACCATAGTCAGGCAGCCAAGATAGCTCCTCTTCACATTCCAACAACCGGGGGGTGTGGGGGTACTACTACTACTCCATCTAATCAACCTAAATATGCGAACCACCGGACCCAACTCCGCCCACCAGACCCTCTCCTCCGAGGCCGCCTCCGTCCTAAAACACTCCCTCACCCTCGCCCGTCGTCGTGCCCACGCCCAAGTCACCCCTCTCCACGTCGCCGCCATCCTCCTCACCTCCCGGTCCCCGCTTCTCCGTCGTGCCTGCTTCCACCACCACCACCCCACCTCCCACCCCCTCCAGTCCCGCGCTCTCGAGCTATGCTTCAATGTAGCGCTTAACCGTCTACCGGCCACCCCGGCCCCACTCTTGCACACTCAACCCTCACTATCCAACGCCCTCGTCGCAGCGCTTAAGCGGGCTCAAGCGCATCAGCGACGAGGGTGTATCGAGCAGCATCAGCAGCACCAGAACCAGATGTTAGCGGTTAAGGTCGAGCTGGACCAGCTCGTGCTGTCCATTTTGGATGACCCGAGTGTGAGTAGGGTGATGAGGGAAGCCGGGTTTTCGTCTACTGCTGTTAAGAACAATCTCGAAGATTCGTCATCTTCTTCGTCTTCTGTTTTCCATTGCTATAATGCTACTACTACTGGAGGTATATACTCCACACCTAACTCACCACCTGATCATCATCAACCTACTACTTGCTCACCTAGCCCTAGTAGCTTCTTGAAATTACAAAACTACCCTTTTCTATTCTCTTCACCTTCTGTGATGAAACCTAAGGTGAGTAGTACTAATGAGGTGAGCATTGTGTTGGATGTGTTGATGAGGAAATGGAAGAGGAATGCTGTTATAGTTGGTGACACTTTGTCACTAGCTGAAGGGGTAGTTTCGGAATTGATGGGGAAAGTGGAAAGAGGAGAAGTGCCAGAGGAGTTGAAAGGTGTGAGCTTTATCAAGTTCCAATTCTCTTCTGTTCCTTTAAAGTTCATGAAGAGGGAAGAAGTGGAGATGAATGTGGCTGATTTGAAGAGAAAGATAGAATCTTTTTCATCTTCTTGCTCAGGGAAAGTGATTGTTTACGCTGGTGACTTGAAATGGACTGTTGATGAGGGTGTGAGTAGTGGTGGATTTGGGTATAGTCCAGTGGACCATTTGGTTGTGGAGATTGGAAAAATGGTTTCTTGGTATGAGAGATTGTCATCTGTGAGAGTGTGGTTGATGGGTGTTGCAAGTTATCAGACTTACATGAAGTGTCAAATGAAGCAGCCTTGTTTGGACGTTCAATGGAGTCTTCAAGCTGTCAGTGTGCCTTCTACTGGACTTGGTTTGAGCCTCAATGCTAATGTTGCTGCTTCTACAACTACAAGGTTAGTCAATTTTTACTTTTTTTGTTTTGTTTGAAATAGTAGCTAGTGTTTTGAAGTTCAAGAAAATGACATGATGGATTTGGAGTGTTGTTGTTTTTGGTTAAAGACTTAAAGGGTTAAATTGACTCAACAATGAGCATGCAGTGGAAGAGAATATATCTGTTTAGGCGTGTATTGTGCAGTGTACTATATTTCTATCTTGGACTATGTTTATGTCTCTGGTCTTATGGACAGGGCTTTGGTGTAAAGAAACTCTGATGTGGTGGGATTTGATTTCTCATTGAATATATGGACTCATTTGAGTTGTTTATGATTTGTCAACATTTGACTGTAGATTGTAGACCAAAGAAAACAAAAAATTATCTGTTTGAGTCAAAGTCTTATTTCTCAACAGATTGAAACTCCATGTTAATTTGTTTTTAACTAGTTATGTCATTTTTTTGAATATTTTTGGCGCCAAATTGCACTACCATTTGGCTATTCATGTTTTGAGACAATACCAATGACTTTACTAGGAGATATGTATAGGTTTCTCAATTTTGTTAATGTCTTTTGCAGTGTGCAAGATTCAAGGTTTACAATCTCACAGATGAATCAATCTCCACTTTTAGAAAACAAGCCATTTAGTACTGTCAATGAGGGAGAAGAAGTTCTCACATGTTGCCAAGAATGCAAATCCAGTTATGAAAAGGAAGCTTCTTTGAAGTCCAAAGATCCAGAAAATGGCTCGCCCAAATTGCCCTATTGGCTTAAACCACATGGCTCTCCACAGAAGGTATACTACTTATATAACTTAACTTTTGTCACATTGTAATTAAATTAGTGTATCTTCTATGATCATATTTTGTTAACATCAGCTTATCAATAATCTATTCTATTTAATTTCAGGATGATTTAGTTCAGTTGAGGAGAAAATACAACAAAATGTGCCAAAGTCTCCACCAAGGGAACAATCAGGCCAGTTCCAGCCCTCAAGGCTACCTTGGAAGGAACTTTTTCAGCAGTTCACCAAATTGGCCAAAGAGCAGCATTTGCTCTGATCTTGAAACGATTTCGTTCGCTCATCCTGCTGTCAAGTCGGTTCAAAGTGCCAGTTCGCTGCCAAGGTTCAGAAGGCAGCAGTCTTGCCACATTGAGTTCAGTTTCAGCAATGGTGGTTCAAATTTTCAATCGCCAGAACTGAATTTGGATGGGCTTAAGAGCTTGGATGATAAGGAAGTGAAGATCACGCTTGCTTTAGGGAATTCAGTTTATGCAGATGATTTACCAACAAGCAGGAACAATGTTCGTTCAGAGCTCAATGCTGTGATTAAAGAAAATGTACCATGGCAATCAGAAACAATTCCTCTTGTTGTAGAGGCGTTAATGGATGCAGAAACGAATGGGAGAGATAAGTTTATCTTGATCAAGGGGGATGACTTAATTGGGAAACGCAGATTGGCTCATGGTATAGCAAAATCGATGTTTGGTTCATCTGAATTGATTTTTTGTATGAAGATGTGTAAAAATACTAGTTCAACAATTCAAAACCGAGAAATGCTCCAGAAGGCCTTGAGAAGTCAAGAAAATCTAGTTGTTCTTGTCGAAGGCATTGATTATGCTGATCCTGATTTTGTCAAGTTTCTGGTTGATTGGTCTGAGACCGGGAAACTTCAAAGAGATTGTGGAAGGGCTATATTTGTCTTGACAGAGGATGGGAATCGTGCAAGTTACAATACGGCTAGCGAAAACATGGATTCGGTTATTCAAATGAAACTAGTTATCAGCGAGTCCACATTCAGTTCAGGGATGGCTAATCCTGATAACAAGCGCAAGGCGGATTGTGAGTTGCCAATCAGGAGCAAGGTTCGAAGGAGCAATGAGATGGAAGAGGTTTCATCAAAAGCATCTGGAAATGAAACCAGAGAGCTCAGAAGGCAGTTAAGCTCACATTCCTTGGACCTGAACATGAAAGCTGATGAAGACGAACCCAAGAGTGATCTGACTCTTGAACTCTCAATTGAAGAACCAAATCCATTAATGTTCCTGAACAAGATCAAGAACTGTTTCGTCTTCAATAGTCATGCGGATCAGGATGAGCTAGCAGAAGGGATGTTCTTGTCCAAACTGAAAACATCTTTCCAGGAGGCTAATAGGAGTCGAAACACAACCAGTTTCGATGTAGAGGAGGGGGTGTTAGAGGACATATTTAGGAGTTCCGGGTTATACCTCAACAGCTTGTTTGATCAATGGCTAAAAGACGTTTTTCAAACGAGTCTGCGAATCGTTGATATGGAGAAGGGGGATAAGGTTAGAGGCATTAGACTGGTTTTAGATGGGGGTAAAGGTGAAAACTGTGCAAAGGATGGGGGGTATATGGGAACATGTCTTCCAAAGAGGATCAAAGTTTCTTCTTTCATAGGTTAACTAGCTAAGTATGCTTCTTCTTCTTAACTTTGTGATATATTCCTGTTCTTAGGCTGTAATTAGGCGTGGGGTTCTTTTAATACAATTTCTGGTTTGTTTAGTACTGCTTAATTTCCTACTTGTTAACTAATTTCCTACATAGTCTGCAGACCCATGGATACAAGTTCAATTATAAACGTCGCGTACATATCACATTCGATTCAATTCGAACCTGAACTAATTGGTATATCCAATATCTTCATAACAAGGATTGCTAGCCTTTTGACACAAATTATAGTGCGTCGGCTTGGTGCAACAAGTATACATAGTTAATATTGCAAAGCAGAAAGGGGAACAATTAGTTAATTAACTAATTGCAATTATCACCTGGAAACTGGGACAAAAGTAGTTCCTAAGTGTATTTCTTCATGATGAAATGTTGTATATAAAAATGTGAGTTGGAAATTTGGAAGATTTAGGATTGATACTCTGGATTAGGGAAATTGAGGCTGTTCTCTTTAATTCAGATTTACTGAATTAAACTAGATTGATTTGAAGTAAGATATAAATTATAATTAAGCCGAACTAAACTGAACTAAAATAAATTGAAATGAAGTAATTTTCAGTTGAAGAAAGTACCACCCGGCTTCTTGAAACACTTTTGATAAACAACATTATCTGAGCCACAATAGGCAGAAAGGTTATGATTACCATTACTCATTCTTGGATTATAAAAGATGAAACTTTTGACTGCAATAATAGTTAGCCAATTGGCATGGAGATGATTAATTATGAGCAAGAAAAAGAGTAATCAAATGCATGTTTCATGTTTGGTTATAGCCACTTCAATTTCTTGTCCATTGTATACGGCAATAATGGCACTTTTTTGGTTGTAACTTTTGAATTTTAAGATGTGAACTCATTGGTTTGACTGATGATTAGGGTTCTTGTTCATGATCTGGAAAAAGACAGGATATCATTGTAGCAAGCGGCGAACGTGGGGTGTGTCATTATTTCAAAATTACAACATAAAAAATTGACAGAATGATAGCAGTACTTGAGTTTTTCACTAGTGCAGAAAGCGTAGTCATAGATCTAATTTTTATGTTATGATCAGTTCTTTTTGAAAATCCTAGCTATTCATCATAGGGGAATCATTGCTACATTGTCATATACTATTATGTACGATTTTACATAAAATGTGCGTGACGGTGATTCAATGTAGTAGTGTACATTCTCGTACCAAGTGTTATGTATCGCACATTATAACAAATATAACTTAATCTGAATGAGTCATTTCAATTTACATCACATTGTAACCTAGACTAATATATTCATCTAGTAGTACCTAAAATGAATGTATATACATACTAGACGATGAAGTTGTGTGTTAATCTCTAGTATTTAATTGAAATTTGGCATGTAGTTTCGAGTTGGGCCAGGTGTTGGATTAAAAAGAGTATTAGACTTCTTTTCTAATTCCATTTCAAAAATCTGGCCCATTTTTTTTACGTTTTTTATAATTTTCTCCACAATTGGACTTCTGACATAAATTTTCCAACACAACACAAGTTACACTAGTCCGCTTAGATAAAAATGAAGGCCCAAATTCACTCTGGGCCGCTACATCAGGTGGTAAGGGTGATGGCAAGATTTATGGATTACTTGTTTGGGAGCCAAATACACCAAAAGACCGAGGCATTTTTTTAAGACAGGTTAAACATAACATGTTTAATTACAAAACTTTTAGTTAGAAAAGGAATTGGCATGGTTGGATTGGGTATCTAGAGGTCTAATATCGGGCTTTAAAATCAAAATTTAATCTGGCAGGACAGTTAATTAACTAGGACTGCATTCAATTTTACTCTATCATTACAAAAATTAAACTTACTATAATAATTACTTTTAAGTTTTTTTCTACTAAAATTAGCTTTTACGGAAGGAGAACTTTGACCGTAGACTACGTAAAATAAAATTAATTCGCCTCTTTTGAAACCTATTAATGTATTTCCGCAAATATAAATTCATTTTAACGCACAAATAAATTTGAATTACTTAGAAACAAACCATTTTATCCTTTGACAAATCTGGGAGATGCATGTTTGTTTGGTAACCTCATAAATCAAAACTGGTAGATATAGAATATTAATTTGTGAAGCTTACAATTTTATTATTCACGTATGAAGAATATATACAACATACATTATCTATAATTATGGTATGAAAATCATTTACAATATGTTACAATGATCCAATCAAGTTTCTAGAGTATTCTCCTTAATACGCCCCCGCAAAATCGAGGTTCCGTCCGCAACTGAGATTTTGGAGCCCAACAAATGAAATCGAGCGCAAGGAAGAGATTTAGTCAGAGCATCTGCAAGTTCATCCACAGTGCTGATATGAGAAACTGAAAGAAGGCCTTTCTCAGTGAGATCACAGACAAAGTGGATATCGATATAGTGATATGTTTCATACGCGAATGAAGAACTGGGTGTAAAGCAAGACGTGTTGCACTTATATTGTCACACATAAGCTTTGGAGTGGTGCGAGAGAGAAGTCACGAAAGAGATGTTTAATCCAACAAACCTTCGCAGCAGCAGTGGCAAGAGAGTGATATTCAGCTTCCGTGGAAGAACGAGCAACACCAGATTGCTTGCGAGACCGCAAGGAGATAGGATTGGGGCCGAGAAATATGACATATACAGAAGTCGAACGACCATTAGTGAGGCTCCCACCAAAATTAGAATAACTATATGCGGTGATGGAGAGATCAGAGTGACGTCGAAGGAGTAATCCATGATGTAGCGTCCCTTTTAGGTAGCGAAAGAGATGTTTCACGGCAACCCAGTCAGAATCAGAGGGAGAGCCCATGGATTGAGCAAGGTGACTAGCTGCAAAAGCAATGTCGGGCTGAGTTAAGGTAAGGTACTGAAGACCACCAATTACACGCCTGTACTCAAATGCATCTTCCAAGGTATTAAATGGAGGACTAATCTTGGATGCCATTGGAGTGGAAACCGGCTTACAACCCTCCAAATTATGGCGTCGAAGGAGGTCAATTGTGTATTTATACTGTGAGAAAAACAATCCTTCGCGACAAGTAGTAACTTCAATCCCCAGAAAATATGAAAGAGGACCGAGATCCTTTAGGGCAAAGTGGTGTTGGAGGTGAGATGTGAGATCAACGAGATGAGATGAACTGGACCCAGTGATAATGAGATCATCCACATAGACAAGAACAAATAAGTGAACACCATGTTTATGGAGAGTAAATAAGGATGTATTAGCAAGAGATAGGTGAAAATCAAAAGTGAGCAACGCACTACTGAGAGCCTGATACCAATCTCGTGGGGCTTGCTTGAGTCCATAGAGAGATTTACGAACACAACAAACATGGTTTGGGAAATTGGGGTCAACAAAGCCGGGTGGTTGGGACATGTAGACTGGTTCCTCAAGATGCCCATGGAAGAAGGCATTGCTAATATCAAGTTGTTTGAGTGGCCAAGAGTGCATGAGAGCAAGAGAGAGTATCGCTCGAATTGTGACTGGCTTAACAACCGGGCTAAATGTTTCATTATAGTCCACACCTAGACGTTCGTGGAAGCCTTTTGCAACTAGGCGGGCTTTGTACCGATCAATGGATCCATCACATTTGCACTTGATTCGAAAGACCCATTTGTTACTAATGAGGTTGACATTTTAGGGAGGGGGAACTAAATCCCATGTCCCATGTCGTAGGAGGATGCTTAGTAACAATGTTAAATTTGGGCCGAAAGGTACCCACTTGACCTCTAGTTATCATAGGATGTGTGGGAATGGGTTGTACCGATCGGGAGCGAGTGCGAGGCCATTTTTAGAGAGGTGGAGCTTGGGGATTTGTAGGCAATGGAGGCCGACTTCGAGGAGGAGATATTGAGCGAGCATGCATTGGATGTTGTTTTGGAGATAAATGTTGTGTAGGAGAATATATTGGAGTAGTCAATGACTGGGTGGGAGGAGGGCCAAGTATTGGGGGAAGTGAGCCTGGTGCTGGATCAAGAAGGGAGCTGCTTGCAGGATCAGAAATCATCAATGGTGTGGGTGTTGATGGATGAGTGAGATGATCAGTTGGTGGAACGATAGACTTGTATGGAACTTTTGTTCTAAGAACCGCACATGTCGTGAAATGAATACACGATTAGGGTCCAAGTCAAGACGACGATAAGCACTTTGAGACGTGGAGTAACCAATGAATATGCATGGACGAGATGGATTCGTCAATTTTCCAGTCCCATAAGGTTTGAGCCATGGGAAACATTGACACCCAAAGATGCGCAATTTCAAATAGTTAGGAGGACGCCAAAGAGAACCTCAAATGGACTTCGATTATATAAGACTGGTGTGGGAAGCCGGTTAATTAGATAGATAGATGTTTGTGTAGCATATGACCAAAATTTGTGAGGAAGATGCAAATGATGAAGTAGAGCACGAACAGTTTCAAGAATATGACGACTATGTCGTTTGGCTGTACCATTTTGTTCAGGTTTGTGCGGAGCTGTGGTGAGCCAACTTATACCATTATAGGTAAAATAGGATCGTAAAACAACAAAGTCCCCTCCATTGTCACTATCTACATTCGTGATTTTATGATTAAATTGTCGCTCAACCAACAAGTGAAATTGCGCAAATAAAGATGCCACATGTGACTTAGCATTCATTGGAAATAACCAACAATATTTAGAAAAATGATCAACCAAGAGCAGGTAATATCGAGAACCATCAAGTGAAGCATGCACTGGACCCCAAACATCAGCATATAAATAATGTAATGGACATGTAAGGTCCGACAAATTTCCTCGTCTTTTCGAAAGTTTAATAAAATATTAATTTTATTATTTCGAACGAGTAAAAATATTACGTAAGTAGGTTAGGTCGAATTTAGAATTTTAACGCCGAGCGGATTTGACGTTAAATTGAAATTTAGTTATTTACTAATAAAATAATAATAAAAATACTAAAATAAAAATTATTTATTTTATTTTTCCTATGGCTCGAGAACGACTTGAAAAAGGTCCGGGAATCGATTTTCCATTTTATCGGATTTTATTTACGAGTCGTTTGGAAGCCAGAACGATCCAGTTGTATATAACGGTTAAAGTACCGGTTTACACCTGCCTTCCTTCTTCTCCTTTTTCCAATTAAGGGCATAATGGTCATTTGACCATCATCATCTTCCCCAAATTGAAATGGCCGACTGTTATGGTTCCCATCATGCCCTTTCCGCACGATTGCTCGCGGCTCCGCCCGCAACCGCGCCGATGCCGAGCTCCTCCCGCGCTCCGTGCCGCTCGCGCTCCGTGCCAAGTTCGTCCGCTCCTGCTTGTCTCGTGCCAAGCCAACATCCGCGTGCTAAACCGTCCGTTCGAGCCAATCACAAGTCGATGACGGCACCGCCTCACCCCCCACTCGTGGCCGCCGACCAACTCGAGCCGCCACGGCATGTGGGAGGGACATAAATCGGATGGATGAGAGGGGGACGACGTAGCAAGAATGAATGGTCAGGAATGGAAGGTGTGGCCATTTTCCATCCACTAAACCGCCCTCCAACGCTGCCATTCCGCCGCCTCGGCCTCCTATAAATACCCCGACCAGTTCTTCATTTCCTCCACACCTCACAACCTTCTTCTCCTTCTCTTCTTCTCTCGATTTTCTCCATTTTCCCCCAATTCCCCAAATTCCGGCCACCACCTCCGGTCAACCCCGCCACTGCCGAATACACCTTCCCGGGATAGCATCGTTAACTCGATCGAATTCCGGTAAGTTTCCTCTCTCGATTCGATTAAATTCGAATAAACGAATAGGAATTAATAAAATATTATTCGCAGCCGTCCCGCCTCGACCCCGCCTCGGCTATCGTTACGCTGCCCGTTGCTCGACGTGCATTCGATCAGTGTCGTATTATTTTATTATTTATCGCTAATTATCGTTAGTTAATTAACTGTCGTAGTTAATTAATTACCGTAATTAATTACGTTAGCTAATTACCATTAGTCTTAATTAATGTTTAATTATCGTTAAATATTAACGTTAGTATTAATTAATTATCAGGTAATTAGCGTTAATAATTATAATTAATATTAATTAAGGGTTAGTTATCGTTAATTATTGATTAACATAATTAACCGATTCGTAGTAATTGTTAACCGTTAATGGGAATTAAATTATACTGTTAGCCTGTTAAATTATGGACGTCGACTAGGAATTATACTGTTGTCTTGTATAAACGTCGACTTGCCGTCGAGTAGGAAACTGGAATATAATATTATTTAATGATATTATACTGTTGGAGGTTGGGATATGGCTGGACAGACTTATCGTCTATAGGTTGAATACTGTTAGAGGTGGAACTGTGCTGGAACAGACTTACCGTCTGTGGTCTGAATTATCTGTTAGGAGTTATTCCGGACATAGGTTATTGTATTGAGATAGACTTATCGTCTGTGGTACCTGTTAAGAATAATACCGGATATAATTTAAAATATTACTTGACCAGGAATAGGGTCGCTAAATAGTATCGGTTAATCTAAACACCTAGTAGTTAATTGATCGTAAATAAGTAGGAAATTTGGATATGAAATCCGTTTATATACGTCGTAAGAAATTATAAACTAGTATTTCGACGTAATACTGTTAGAGAATTATTAAGAGTCTTTTAAGACAAATTAGTTGGAATTTAAGTAATACTGTTTATCTGTTTATTAAGAACCTCGGAGTATCCTGAAGCACCAGATACATACGGTGAGTGATAGCTGGCCTTCGGCATCAGGCCTTGGGAAAGTTTGCTACTGTTCATTATTCGCTTTTCAATTCATGTACCTGTTTATCTGTCTGACTGTCTAAACTCTGACTGCGACCACTCGACGTCAACCGACCGGCCCGTTTACCACTATAGCTGACTGACTGTATAAACTGTAGACAACATTATTAGGAACACTTACCTGTATTGACCTAACATTTTATTACCCCAATTGCTGAGTAATACCGTATATCGAGTCTTGTCTACTGATCCTGTTTACCGATTTGGTTTCTAAACTATAGGTAACCTGTACTTAGGATACACCACCTGTTGTGACGTAACATTTTATTGCTCCAATTGCTGATTATACTGTACACCGAGTCCTGTTTACTGATCCTGTTTACTGATACTGTTATTGCTCCTGTTACTGATCTTGTTCACTGTTACTGTTACTGAATCTGCATATCACCCCTGTTTCTGATCCTCATGCACTGCATTGCACGAAAACAGTTTTCCTGAAATTGTACCCACACACTAAAACTGTTTTGGAAAACCGTTCACGTCCTGTTTAGCTGGGTGATATCACTTGCAGCACTACTGTTACTGGTCATTTGGCGGTCGCTAAGTGCCATGCGGAGCAAAGCGTTGCACCGTGTAACTACGGTGCGGGCACCTCTTGAGTCCGTAGGGGCCACCTCCAGAGGACTAGCCTATAATGACACCTCATGTTACTGTCGTTGGGTGGGATCCTATGCCACGGTACTTGCACCCACTGCCGTTGGGTAGATCTCCATGCCACGACACCTCCTGTTATTATCGCCGAGTGAAATACCTACTGCGATCCTGTTCTGTTCCCGTTTGCGGTTTCCCCACTGTTCAAAAGCTACTGCCTGATCAGCAAGTGTGTTGGTTTACTGTACTGTTGCATTTCATACGCATACTCATGCATGCCTGACTGTCCTCACTGAGTCCTAGTAACTGACACTCTCCCTATTTCCAATAATTCTGCTTTCCCAGATTTTGAGCACGAGGACAGGCGTGGGTAGCTCAGACAGCTGGACTTGACTGGTCTCCGCTGCTAGGATATTAGTGTAAAATTGTGTTCTTTTGCCTTATCTTATCCTGTACAAACGGTTTGTAACGGATAATGTTGTAATATTTTAATAAATGTGTATTTGAAATATTCGGCACAACCCTTGACGTCTGAACCAGATCCCGGGCTGTTACAGGATATTTTGAAACAAAAGAAGTCTCAGTAAATGGTAGATGATGTGAGTTACTAACAACGCAAGAGTCACAAGTTTTGTCCAATAAATTAGAATGTTGAAGTACTGGCAAATGGAACTTAGAAATAATAATACTGCTCATCTGGAATGAGGGGTGACCAAAATGGGCGTGCAAGGTGCTGGAAGTAGTCCGAACATCTACTGTGGTGGTATTAGTTTCCATCATTTGCGAACGTGCAAAGGACAAAAGTGATAAAACACCATTAGTACATGGTCCTCGAGCGAGAGGCGCCCCCGTTGCTCTATCCGTAACAAGGAAATGAGTGGGATAAAAATCAACAAACACATTGTTTGCTTTAGCGAATATGAACATACAATACGTTGCGTTTAGCGGCTGGAACACATAGAACATTATTTAAAATAAAGTTCTGATATGGAGAATTGAGAATGGAAGTACCAGTATGTGTAATGGGTAGTCTAGAGCCATTTGCAAGATGACCTTCTGCCTTGTTTGCAATTTTGAACTTTCAATATGAATTTGAATTTTGAATTTTAAATTTTAAATTTGAATTTAAATTTTAAAAAATGACGTGGCGACGACGACTCGTCACAACTGCAGTAAAAACGACGACGACGCGTCATCGTGCCCTCACTATTGGAGATGGTCTAAGCCCATGCGCGGTAAGCCCAACCGCAGAGGACCTCGCCTTGCCTAGGGCCCCAACGCCAAAATATTAGGGTCCAATACTAGGGTCCAGTTAAAAAAAAAAAAAAGAACTGGAAGAAAAACGAAGAGAGGAGAGTGAAGACGCATAGACAACAAACAACGCATTGAATTCGGCCGTCTCTTCAATTCTACTTTCTCGATTTCTTTGCTCCTTCAATCTCCAGCCTCTCAATCCATAAAATCATCCCTTCAATTCCTAAAATTTTGAAGATTAAAAATCTTACTTTCACTTTATCACTTAAATAAATACCTGAAAATTTAATTTTAATTTCGGAGTTCACCGAATTGAGTCGCTCACAACTCATAGCCACCGAAAGGGCCGCGGCAATCCACAAGCAGCACCGCTACAGGCTAGAGCTTAGCAGGCGGGAGACGGTCGCGACATCGGCTATTTCGGAGTTTTAATATTATTTTATACTGGAAAGTAATTTCTTTTAGCTATCCCCTTCTTTCTTTTCTTCCTGCTTAGTTCTTACGAGTACTTCTTAGTCCTTGTTTTCTAATGTTCTTAAGCTCATTGATAATGAGTTATGTGTTCATAATTCATTAGTAATTAGTAGGCAGGTTGTTCTGATTTGTTTCTTTTGCTAAAGTGATTTGTGAATTAAGCAGAATACTAAATATGTTTAACAAGAAATTTAAATTAAAAATCAAAGCTTTATTGTTTGGTCATGTTGTAATGTAATAATGTTGTGTATTTTAGTCTTTTCAGTAAACTAGTTAAGCTATCGAAGTAGTTAGCCCCAATATTGCGGATTGTATACATAATTACGGTGGTAAAGTGATTAAGTTAACTAGTGTAAACTGAGAACTAAAACGTCACAAGAACGTTTTAATACAAGTTAATTGATTTCGCTTTAAATAATACCGGGAAAGTTGTATCTTGTGTCGTTTATAATATTTTCTAATATTATATTTTAAATACTTGTATTAGATGATTTTGATTATTTCGAAAATATAATTTATGCTCATCGATATGTCTATGAATTATTTTGGGGCCCATCGAAAGAATGTCGTGCTTTTGGAGATCTCACATTGTATCGTTATACCTCTAGTAGGACATTGTCATTGTTATTGTTATGTCAAAAGCCGACCTGTGTGCCACCACGGTTCGTGTGGCCTTAGTGTATTATCTGATTGAGCTAAAAAGTGAATTGACATTGTTTTGATAAAGTGTTTCATGCAAACTATATTTTGTATGTGTAAATGTATATATGTATGCTTTGAAATGCTCTGCTTGATCCGAGTAGAAATGTCAATGAGGCTCACCCTTACACCCCCTTTCAGATATTTAGTAAGTATTTCGAATGAAGATTCTTTGGAGTTGAGAGGGTAGACGGATACTGAATTTTGTGAAGACTTTTAGTAGTTGTTACGTACTCTGAGATCTATATTGTATAGGATGATTTTTACTGTTGAATTTGTTATCGTAATGAGGAATTGTAATGGATGTAATTACTATAAGAATTTTAGATGCTCTGTTTTTATCATTCTGAGGTTTTATTAAGTATTTAAAAATTAATGGAAGGTTTCGTTTTTGGGTGAGATCATCTTACGATACGCGGTCAATCGCGTTAAAATAATTGAAATAATTTAAATGCCCCCATCTTAGGGGCTGATTAGCCAGGCATTTAAATGTCCCATTTGGCTCGATGAACAGTAATTTTGTTTAAAATACACTTTAAATACCCCATTTTAATTTCATTCGAAACACATTTTCATTAAAATCCCTATTTAAATGTCTTGCCAATCAACCTCTTAGTTTTGAATCGCGAAATACAGTATCGTAACCAAAACACCAATTGGGATGCAATAATTTTCGGTTCAGGAGGAGACACCGTAACTAACCTCTCAATTTGCAATGAACGATTCAATGTCCTCAATTAATAGATATCAATCATTGAATATGATCAGGTCAAATATTACATTGTTCCTTACTTCCTTTTGCCCCCTCTATGCGCGGAGGAATATGTTATTTGAGCGGATGTTCAATGGGCCGTGTTGCAAGAATGGGATCGTGTTGTTGTTTATTCTGATTGTTTAGCTTAATTAAGTCCTTCAATTCATTAGACTTGGAGTTTTCAGTTGTTAGTATTTTATTAGGAATATTCAGGTCTTAACTAGTTCTTTTAGCTCGTTTAGTAGACTTCATACAACGGGGGTGCACTCTCTAACTCATATGATAGCTCGTCGTGCAGTGCGTTAGTCTGTTTGATAATTTTTGACGGATTATTAGTTTGTTTTAGTGATATGAATCATTTCTGGTTGAACTTAAAATAAAAAAAAATTCTTTAGATTGTTTTCATTTTAATTTCAATCGGCCAGACGACGAAATTTTAATCATAAATTAGTTATTATTGTAATAAAACATAAAAAAAATTATATCATGAAAATTAAATTGATATTATAGATAATGTAATTATATAAAACATCAAATTATTATAATTTAAAACTATTTTGTTATCCATGTTCATTCCCATTTGTCATGAAGGGAGTAAGAGTTAAATATATTTTCTATAAATGATTTTCATACCAAAAAATTTCACAAAATCTTTTAAAAGTCGGTGTGTATGTAGAGACGGATCATGTTACCAATAAAACATCAATATTATTAAACGAAATATTCACATTGAAATAAACTTTTTATAGTATAAAAAAACTTCAATATCAAAAACATAAGTATTTATTTCAAATTATTTTTTATCAAAACGGACCATATTACTAATAAAATCATCCATTTATTAATTAAACTACCTACAAACCATCTTACCAGACTTGCTCAAAAAATCTCGACAAAAATTGACTTGAAATAAATAAAAAACGAAATGCCATAGTTCCACGTTTGCACACACGCTATCCCGGCCCCACAACAGAGCATTCACATGGATTAACATAACTCAAAGGCGCAAGATAGCCGACTTATCTAGAAATCAGTAGCATACGCCACGAGATTTAAATATTCCATGCTCTATTTAAACAAGTTTCTTTCATCTTCACAAAACTAGACAAGGAAAAAAAGAACCAGTTTCCCCCATTCACAAACACCTACAAACCAGACACATCACATTCAAAGCCCAAAAATCCAAAAGTTACATTTCACTACAATTCCAAGACCGAAAAGTATGTGCTGCAGTGAGGATGACACGGAGGTTGGCCGCCAGCAAGCGTCGGGAGCCTGCCCTTATTGCGGCGGGAAGGTTCACGCAGTCGATTACGCGAGCCGGTGGAAGTTTTGCTTCCTTCCGATTTGCCTGAGTTTCAAGCGGAAGTATATCTGCAATCTATGCTCCAGGCGTTTGGTTTTGTACGATTCTTAGTCAGTCGGTCAATTTTATATTATTTTAACCGATCGACTGATGATTACTCAATGAGGTCCTAGTTTAGTTGGTAAGGTTGAGATGAGGATTGAGAAAGTTAACTATCTCTCATGGTTTGGATTGTAATTGTGAATTTGTGATACTCTATTGTTGTTGTGGGTTAATTGAATTATTTAATTCATTCAAATGTAGCTTGTCAATTTTTTCAAGGGTCGATGAAATTATTGCGGATTCAAGTGTTGATTTTATACAAATGAAATTACTAAGGTAATTGACAATGAGTTACAATGAACCGTAACTTAGATAGTAATATATCTTATATTCAATCAATTCAATCAACCGTAACTTAGATAGTAATATATCTTATATTCAATCAATTCAATCAATAGTTCGAAGTTCCGAGTAGTATATAAATCATGTCGGTCGGTCCAATTTTGAGTACATTTCATTTCACCATAGTTTGTTACGACAGGAAGAGCGAACAAATTGGCACTGAAATTGATACTTTCAAATTTTTGTACAGCACTGTGGTGTCATAGTCCGCTAATTAATTTGTTTGTCAAAATTGGAACTTTATGAACAGGTGATCGAAGCTAATTTGTTAAAATGTCAGGACAGCCAGGCTAGCTCTGGACCAGTTCAGGTGCAGAGGACCGTACTGGACCAGGGGCTGGATGATCAAGGTCCCGCCATGTCACATGTGTGTGGATGCTATCAACTTATCAACGTATCGTACATAAGAAAATGGTCGTATTATCACGGGTGTACATTGTATTTTGTTTATAAGCAAGGTCGGATATTTCACAGGGTTAAAGTATCCTATAGCAAACATTATACTAATTTGGCAGGGATCACAACAACGAAGCACAATTTAATTGTTAAGACGATTCACAGCAGTTAACTTCGGAGAGGAATATTATTTTGATGTACTGGAATCTTTATACACCAATAAAAAAGTTGAGTATGCTAATGATTATCTTATTATAACTACTAGTGCCAATGTGGTTCACATGTGGGTGTCAAATATGGAATTTAATTTACGCTGGTAGACCGTGTTGAAAGCCAGTATTAATGAAATGAGAGGGAATGTAATTTAAAAGTCAAAAAGCACATATACAATGTTGAAAACGAACTTTTAACGTGGACTATATTTCACTTTCACCATATTTTATGAGCACTACCAATTGCTAGATTTTGAAAGCTTCAGACTATGCAACAGTTTTATAACTAAGAATTAACCAAAAAATTATGAACTACTCATTAGTAATTCATGAGATCTGGATACTAGTGAGTATCTTCGTAACAAGGCCGATAGATAAATGTATATTCTATTTTATTTTTAATAGTAAATGTGACTTGAATCTCGACTTATTGATTATTTTCATTGGAAAAAAGCACGGGCACCGCGCTGAACGCGGTGTACCAACTCTAGTATATTATATATTTTAGTGAAAAATTAAAAATAACATGACAAAGGAATATTAAAGCCAGAGGGTAAAATGCACAAATGTACCTTATGTTTTTCAAAAGATGTACTATTGTACCCCATATTCTTGAAATTACACAGATGTACCTTAGGTTCATCAAAATTATGCACACTTGCTCCAGTAATGGTGTGTGCATGTATTACACTCTCATTGTGTGCAAGTGGAATTACCTTTTTAGCATTAAAATTTAAATTAACTATTTTTATAATTAATAAATCCAATTTTGCTATCAAGTGTAAAATTTATAACACATATTTTGATAGTTTCAAATAAAATTATTATGGATCATTAATAAAATTAATATTTTTTAAAAGGTACAAATTAAATATGAAATGTAAAAAATGAAGAATTTTTCATATAAAACTTTTAAAAGTTAGTACAAATATATTAATATAGATTTCTAATAGGGTAAAAATGTTTCCCTAACAAGTTCGGAATAACAATAATTCATACTAATATATACTATTTTCAAAACCTTACCTTCAATAATTTTGATACTTTTATTTTTTATTTTTAGTAGTACTATTGTAAATTTTGACAATATCACTACAATATTTTAATTTTTTTATTTATATCAATACTTTTAAATTAGTTGAGGTATTATTACTATTTATATTTATTTTAATTTTCGTAAATTAAAAAATATATTATTATAACTTTTTATTATATTACGAACAAAGTAAATATTTTATAAAATTACACTATATATTAATATTATATAACCATTAGTAATTATATTTATATAATTAATATATCTAATACATAATAGGTGGAGTACAATATTTATGAAATGATATTATAATTTTTTTAGTTTATGTAATTATTTTATGACATTTTAATGAGCAATTTTTGTATTTTTATTGTATTATAATTAATTTTATTTCTTTGACGAATCGAACAATCGACTGTTAACGAACGAACACAAACTTGTTAAAATATTATAAAATCGAACACGAACAAAAAGTTAAAATGTTTAAAGAACGGAACAAACGAGTTATCAAAAAGTTAAAATCTTAGTAGGTGAACAAACATTTTCAATGTACTAGAGATGATGATTCTCGACCTTAAAATGCTTATCCTTGGCCTTTATAGACCCATCACCCATACATGTGTAACGGAAATTACCTAAATCGGTAAGAAATGAAGATGAAATTTTATACCAGTACATGTGGAGGTTGTAACTGAAAGCAAACTAGTGAACTATCTGGACGCGCAATTAACTGCATTTTAGGCGTACCTAACGAGTTGAGATGAAAATTTTAATTTGTCATTTTTATGTTATTGATAGTGATGCATCCTTGATGATGATTTTCTAGCCGTTAATCATCTCCCATTTTCATTTAATGCGTAGCTGAAGCAGATTAGATTAAACTTAACTTTCCTGATTATCAACAATCTGGACCGATCGATCACCTTATTCCTTAATTACTTTGGCTAGAACAATTAACTTTACTTTATGACAGATATATTGTTGTGCATGATCACAAAATTTTGAATCTTTGTGATGACACGTTCATGGTTTGATTCGCAACCACAACGAAGCGCAGGTCAATTGATAAGACGCTCCACCTCCAACTAATAGGTTGGTGTTCGAGTCACATTTTAACCGTTTTTAAAAAAGAATGGTTTGATTCGCAACTATAGCTCTGGTTAGCTTAAGTCACGAAAAACCCTTCAATATGTAATTTGCATTTTAGAAAATGAATTTTATGTTTAAGCTTTAATATATTTTAAAAAAATACACACGAATAGACAAACTACTAGTATTTTTATTGAAATTCAAAGTTGATAAATGGTATTTTAATTGTTGTTAAATTTTTTAAATTGGTTTTAGATTTGATTTAATCGAGTTTGTCAATTTACATTTTAAAATTTTTAGGTTTTTCTTCATATATAGTAATTCATCTAGAGTTCGTGTAGCACAGTAATAGAGTAGATATTTAAATACTCAAATCTAGTAATCTATTACTAATACTAAGCAAATAGTTGAAAGTAGTTATGAGTCTCAAAGAGTAATTTTTCCACTACTTTTTCATTTCTAGTCTAGAAAATTTGTACATATTTTATTTTAACAGATGTACAACATATACTGATAATAGAAATTTTAGCATTTTCATATTCAAAACTTTATGAAGGTTTTTTTTGGTTTTTAATATATTATTCTTAGAATTTAATAAATAGTAATGAGAGAATTATTAATTTTTAAATTTGTACATTTTGATATGAAACGTTATATTCATTTCTATTGAATAAATTTAAAATTAAAAATAATAAGTATGTCACGCGGGTATTCGCGTGCCAACGAATACTATTGGGGGAAATTGTAAAGTTGTGATGAAGTCTTTCCGAATAAAAGCAGTTGGTGGAAGTGACAAAAGAGCTAGTGAACCGTGTATTTTGTTCGTGTCGAAAGAGATATGGCGGACAGTTATTTGTTAGGATTAGAGGCCAAATTAGCCTAATTGATCATCAGTCATAACTAGGCTTATATAGAAATGCCTGCCGAGTGTGGTACACCAAATTTATGCTTTTACATAAAACCAAATTTCAGGATAGTGGTACTAGTTTCAACTTTAAAAACCATTGGCAAAACTGATACACTTTTCAATTCGCCCATGGTATATAGTGCATATATAGACAATTATACATGATTCCCATTCATTACTCATTTAACTTCATTACATATAAATTAAGTACCCTTGACATGAGCTGGGCTTAATAATTGTAGTCAAAATAATTAAGGTTTTTTGGGTACAAAATCGCCAAAATGCATGATTTAAACAATGTAACAAACTGCATTGAATACAAAATGCATTCACATTTCAACAGTTTGACTTGAATAAATTTTTATCATACGGAAACTTATTATTTGATACTTGATAAATTCAAAGTAACCTATCCTGATAAAATCAAAGAATTTAATATTGAAATTTCATGTAATTTCGACATGGAATTGCTATCGATATGTTACTCAAAGAATAAGGAACTGACTAGTATAAAATTTGAGTGGTATTTTTTAATTGAAATTGAATTTTTTTTTAGTATGAAATGTTTAGAATGAGTAAAGAGAGCCGCTCCATTGCTGTCTGAGTGAACCTGAGTGTTGCACTTTTCACGGGGTAAACAGGCATCACTTATAATATTAGGTGAAAAATAATTGGTGCTTCATTCGATATGAAGTCCAACCGTAAATAATTAATACGTGGTCGGATATGGTCCTGGACCGGACTAGGAATTGTAACGATATAAGGATTGCCAATTGAAGGAGTAATTAGCTAGCTAAAGCAGCCAGTTCAGACCTGAGATTCATGGCATATGCCAAATTTGAGTATTTAGGGTAGGTGCTTAGTCAAATTGAAGGTTTCTTGTCTTACAAGAGTTAATTCCCAACGTCTACTCTCGGGAATCAAACCATGTGGCATATTCTTCATTATGAATAGCACTGGAAATTATATCTTCATTATGAATAGCACCGGAAATTATATACCGCGCTAAATACAATCGTCGTAAATTTTATAAATAAAATATATATTAATTAATATACTACATGTCTAACTCTATATCTAAATTATATACATTAATTTTGTTTAAATATTATTTTAAGCTTGATACTTACCTAGTATAAAGCTCTAAAATAATAAATAGTACTTGAGAAATTAAATTGAAAAAAAAATATAAAAATGTTAACGATATTTTAAATACATCAAATAATAACAAATTAGTAGCGGACAATTATAATTTGACCTAAAAGTGACAATTTAACAAGTAGATCTAGACCAGAAATATAAATATATTTATTGGTTTAATAAAGCAATGCATTTAGCATATCCTTATCGATTTAATAGAAAGATTAATGCACATAGAAATAGATTCGATAGTCCGTGATTATCTAGTCAACCGCATGTTCGCCAGCATGCTAGGGGACACCATGGAGGTGTACATTGATGACATGTTGGTCAAGTCGCTGATAGCGGACCAGCACCTAGACCACCTCCGTCAAGCCTTCTCGGTTCTCCGCAGGTACAACATGAAGCTGAATC
>JAYMSP010002149.1:0-25990 GCA_036897095.1 Plantago elongata
TTGGATGGACATTTGAGTGGGGTATTTTAAGTGTATTTTAGGCCAAATCACTGTTCATCGAGCCAAATGGGGATATTTTTAAATTTTTTGAACGTTGTATTATCGTACGGGACGGAGGGAAGTATGATTTACCCTATAAATCAATGACATCGTCACGGGTCAGTACTAGTCTAATATTAGTTCCAATACAACCTTATTTGATGCTATAATTACCCATTTTTTTACCCTTTATAAATAAAAAGATGGTACTTTTTTACCCTATAAATCAATGAATATTTATAAAATAGTCCCTTTTCTTTCCCCTTTTCCAGAAAAGTCACATATCTTCTGTCTGGGCTCCGATTTGTCGGATTCCTGATCTGCCGATGAATTAGGTTTTTCTCACTCTCTCTCACACACTGTTACATACATTCATCTTCACCTTCAAATTCAATCACCGAATGTAAGCAACACGATCCAACGAAACGAAACCCTACAGTGAACCCTTCCTCAAGGCCTCTTCTCCTCTCAAGGAATCTTCTGCAGGCTACCCTTTTTCGGCTTAAGCAAACACAATGGTACTCAACAGTGAACACAATTGTCCTTCATCTCTCCGTCTCTTTCTTACTTCGTGAGCACATTGCAACTAACAGATTGGTATCCTCAACAGGCAAATCATGACTTGCAGCAGTTTAACTTCCCTCAAGGAGAATATGAATATCACAGTGCTGATGAAGAAGATTCCCTTCATGAAGACGACTCAGATGATGGTGACGATGACATTTCCTACTCATCCGGTGACATCTCCAAGCTGCAATTCAGGTAATTTCTACGCATACTTGTTGTTTGTACAACTCTGTGGATGCATTGTAATTTGATTTGCTTTTGAAGAAAGGAGAAAAGGTCGAAAGCAAGTTGGATTGAAGAGCTGGAAATGGCTGAAGTGATAGAGAAGAAGGGTAAAATGTGGACAACAACTGGCATTACTCGTTTCGGGAAAACTTATTGCCTAATTGAAGAAATTGTGTGAGTTGATGATCGAATGAACTCTCTTCTGGTGTATTTAGTGCTACTTGTTTTAAGTATCATATTCAGTTTTTGTTAGTTTCTAGTATGAGCAGTTTACCTGTCAATGTATTAGTGTTTTAAACTGTTTATTTCTATTGAGTAACTGAATATATTGGTTCTCCATA
The DNA here is from genome assembly GCA_036897095.1 of Plantago elongata. Lineage (NCBI taxonomy): Eukaryota > Viridiplantae > Streptophyta > Magnoliopsida > Lamiales > Plantaginaceae > Plantago > Plantago elongata. The sequence goes on from JAYMSP010002149.1 coordinate 1,173, forward strand.
GCTATGTATAGTAGCTGTTGGCATGTTTAGCTTTTAAGGGTATCATCTGGCAAGATGTTAGAATTTTGTTGTCGTTCTTTTGTGAGTAAATGAACTCTTAGACAGCAGTAAATTGGTAAATGTTTGAAGCTGGATATTTAGGATAAGGGCATAAATGTTGTACAGTGGCAGCTGGTTACTTAGCCTGATCTCACACTCACAAAAAATGTTTTGTACTTCGTCTATGTTACGGTTGTTATTTGTATGTAGCTATACGAATACAAAGTTCTTTGTTTGTGATGGTAAACATGGATACTTTTTCCTTGAATTATTATGGAATAAGATCTCTAAAGTAGAAGAAATGATCTTTATGGAACTGGAATATTACATGCATGCTTCATGAGTTGAGAAATTGATCCTATGGATGATGTTACAGGTTTCTGGCTGAGATTGGGGCATTGGATGTATTGAATGCTGACGATACACCCATTCCCTTAAATGACTTGTATGGAAAGCTAGCAGAAGATAAGAATAGATATGGGGCTTCTTGGGAGTCTCTTGAAGTATATCGACATCTAAAATTTCTTGGTTACGTCGTCGGACGGCATGGTACTGCTTGGTCTTTAAAGAATACTAAAACCAATTTTGATGATGAAAGCACTGAAGACTCCCGTAGGCCGAGAGGTAACGGGATGGTAGCCAAGACTTTGATCACAGAAATGTTCAATAAGTTGCAGTTTAGTGAAACTAGACCAATATTTGATGTATATCCTCCTAATAGCAAATTTAAGAAGTCTTCTCCAGGCTGTCCATTATTTGTACTCTTCCTTGTGAGGTAATTAACTTCAAAATCCCCCCTCAAGATTTCGTTTTAGTTTTACACAATTTAAAGCTGTTCATGTGCCATTCATCTGCTGTCTTGATTATATGAGATGCATATAGTCTCGGGAGTTTAACTACATAATCATGCTTCTTCAGGCTATTATGCTTTCCGGATAAAAGTTATGTTTACATGTATTTCTTTGGGAGAGTAATAATTCATGAGGCACCATGAGGCACTACAACCTATGCTATCATACACGAATTCTTTTAGTGTATATTATGGTGGCTGCCTGACCATACATATATTATAACTGTGAAATCGAATGGCTGCTATTTTTTCTCTTTCGTGATGCTTCTGAATTGATCTGTTGAAAGGGATTTTCCTGTGCTTATATTGTGAGTTGCTGTCTTATGCAGTGGACAACCTCCATCCAATCAAGAGATCATTGAACTTGAAGCACGTTGCAATGGGTGCCCATTAAAATTTTGCATTGTTGAACATGGGCGGGTTAGTTTCTTCTCATTCACTAAAGTAGAGCTTCCAGTCCTCCCCTGACTTTTTTTGGGCGATTGGTGGTGAGAATGAGCAAGGACATTTTATTTCTGTGGTATTGGATCCAACTGGATCGTGATTGGCTTGGCAGACAAATTGGTGTCGTCTGTAAATTCTGTTGCAGATGGTGAAGCTGATGGATTGCGGGTGCCGATTGATGGTGAGAATGAAGAGTAGGGTGGAGCCTGGCGAATTCGACGGTGGTAGAGGTAGAAGCCACATGGGCCATGGCGGAGAGGTGGGAAGCGGGTTGATTTGGGTTCTAGTCTAATTGTGGCGAAAGCGGGTCAAAGGTTATGGTACTACTGCGTCTCTACTGGAAATTTCACAATTTAATATCCAACCCAAAACTTAAAAAACCAACTAACATACTCTTGTCTCTTGTAGTGGAAAGTTATGTTTAATATACCTGATTTGTAAATTCTATTCTATTTCTACATGGTTAATTTGCTCTTCATGAATGTAAGTTTGAACAGACCTGCAACTGTCACGGTTCTCCGGCTTCAGTGGTTTTAGTGAAACAGATCTCTCTTTAAATAGTATCTTTGCACTTTTGTTAGTGTTAACAGAGTTTATCTCGATGCCATGCTAGTTTAGTTTCTTCCATTTTTTTGTGGACTACAACTTTAGAACTAGAATTTATGGATTACTGATTCTTCAGCTATGTGTGTATTTGCATATCTGAAGCAAATTAAACATATTTAGTGATCAGTCCAAACTCCAAAATGGTGATTATGCATTACAGGGCCATAGCCATAGGCCATAGCACAGCTATCATATACTTTTATCTCAAGCACAATCTGCAGACAATAGTAGTAATTTCTTGGAAATAGACTAGAAGTAGAAAATATGTAGTCTGGTAAATCAATCATCTAATCATTCCCTATAACAAAATAGGATAAGCAAAAAAAGTTTAACTTCAAGATTTCTTAGCAGCAGGGCTTAAAATGGCATTAACAACAGAAGTAGCAACTACAACTCCCACAACTTCAGCTCCAGCCACAACTCCAGCCTGAGCCAGACCACCAAACGCCAGCACTGTCTCAACCTCCTTCTCCGCCGCTTCGAGCCCTTTCTCCGCCACAACCACCTCCTTCTCCGCAGCCTCGAATCCTTCATTGACAATCAACTCTGCTTCCTCCTCCGCCTTCTTGATGCTTTTCCTCAGACCGAACAGGGGAATGTCCCTCGCCATCGTCGGCATTTCCATCGCCTGGAACGTCATCGTTGCGGTCAGGAGAACCAGGCATTGACGCCTGGTTGGAAGGGCTGCCATGGCAGGCAGGCGAGCATTTCGGGGAGACGAGTGCGATGGGAGAATTTGAGTGACTATGAGGGAGCTTGAAGACATGGTTCTCTTTTCTTTCTAAAGTTCACAGTGACATTGATATGCAGTTTTTAACTAGCAACCATGATCGTAAGTGAACTACCAACCAAGCCATCATTGTGTGGTGTGGCTTTGCTCCACATAGCAATTGGGATCAAATGACTCTGCATAAGCCACAAGCTAGGGGGGTCAAAATAAATAAAAGGTCGCAAAAGATCCCATCACACGCACTTCACTAAGAGAGTAATGGATTCCAACAACTTCAATTCGAAAAATAAAAATATATCGTATTTCATTGTTGATTATTGTTCACACACTTTATGATTACTCGTGATCTACTAAACGACCTAAAACATTTATTGATATGAAAAAAAATTCAAATCATTTAAACTTTTCAAAACTAAGGGAGTCAACAAATCTTAATTATCTAGAATCCTGGAAAGGACCGATGAACTAGAGAATTGTCTAAAAATGAATTTATTAGTATTTTTAAATATAAATATAGCGGTTTAACCAATGCTAGTAAAAATTTTGTGGAGAAAAAATGTCTTATATGTACGTATAACATTGTTTTTAATGACGTGCCTAGTATTTAATGTTTTTTTTAAATGGTTAAAGGATGACTTGAGCTCCTAACCTATTGGTTGGAAGAAGCGTCATTACACTTTGTTGTCGCTTAGTATTTATAATTATTATAATGTATGTATGTTATTTATGTATAGAAATAATGCTCGAGTAACATTTTAGTTTTGATTTGTCGGTCACACACGTTCTTTTATAACTCTTTATACTAGTGTAAGTACCTTTAAATACTTTTTAGTTTATTTATTTTTTATTGGTATTTAATACATAGACTAATCCGGTGAAGGGTTTCAACTTTCAAGCCCCCAAGTGAGAGAAGGTCATATGGTCGACCAAATTAAGCAACATTTTGCAAACAAGTTGGATCGAACAATATTTTCTGCGAACCAATTTTGTAGAAGCCCATACCATGAACTTAGCCCAGCCCAAACAAGTTTCATTTCCAAACTCGCCCAAACGCCACCGTTTACCGCCACCCATTTCCCCCCTTTCGTCTACAAACTGTCGAACCAGCAAATCATTTTCACATTTCAAAATTGAACTTCACATACAGGATTGATTAAGGGCTTTTCACTTTCTCTGAACATCTACAAAACCTCTCTGTGCATCAATGGAGGAAGAAGCTCCAAATTCAGCTGGTGAAGTCAATACCCCTAACCAAAACCCTAACTCTGTCGAGGCGACAATTGAGTCCGGTGCCGATTTCACAGCCGCTGAATCCACTTGCCACACCACGAATGCCGAGAAATCAACTTCCGAAGGAGAGGGCGTCAAGTCGCTCGAGGACGCCGATCAGTTGATGGCGCGCGGCTCTGCAGCTGCTAAGGAGAGTGACTATGTCGAAGCTACCGATTGCTTTAGCCGTGCACTTGAGATCAAGTGAGGATTTGTTCGGTTTACGCATTTAGCATTCGGTTTAGCATGTGGTCTTGTTACGCATTTTTTAGTACAGTGCAGTTTAGCATTTGCTTTTGTTGTGCAATTCCTAGTCGTGCAGGAGTATCGAATACTGGTTTTGTTGTGAATTGCTGTGTAGTTTGAATGGAGATAGTTGTGTATGTCAACTGTCAGTATGAATGTGAGACTGTCAAAAGATAGAGCTACATCTACTGCTGTGAGTATTTATGAATCGATGTGTATCTGGTTCGTAATTTTACTTGATGACATTTGTTTGACACTTACTCTTAACTTTATTTCCATGCTGAATTGAATAAAATTTTCGTTCAGTCTCACTTTTACCTGTGTTGACATGCTTTCTCAATCGTGGCCAATTGTCATCATTGCCTTTCATGTACTTTCTTAGGATTAGTTGGCGGGTCGCATATAGTATTTGTTTTGCTATGGTGCTGGTTTCTCCTGCTCTAGTGATAATTATATGGCTGAAGTGAGTCTGGCATTTCAGATTTACCTATGAGTCTGTCTGGATAGTTTGTCCTATGTTTGCACAGTCATTGTATTTTTTGCTCACTAGAAAGTGAACGCAATCTGATGCGCCTGCAATATTCTCTTTTCCTTCAACTTTGTGTAATCTGACAGTATGTACCAAATAGTATTTAACTACCAATGTTTGAATACATAATTAAAATTATTAAATGCTTGTAGGGTGGCACATTTTGGTGAGCTTGCTCCTGAGTGTGTTAATGCATACTATAAGTATGGAACTGCACTGCTGTATAAAGCTCAAGATGAGGCAGATCCTTTTGTGTCTATGCCGAAAAAGGAGGCCGTATCGAATGATGATTTCAATAATGGGGGATCTGTGAAAAGTGCTGTGAAAGCTGATTCTCCTGCTGCATCAGCTTCAAACAATGTGGACCAGGGCGGAATTGTAAATGGCACGGATGAAGCTCCAGGTTAGCTTTAGTATATCTGTTGATACTGTAGATGAATTTACCGGTTCCCCATAGATGATTTATACTTTATAGCGAGCCGCAGTTTCGAACTAGATTACACATAAAAACTTTCATAAGGTAGATTAATTTTTGTCACAGGTACAGTTAATTTAACATCCAGGTATTTCGTGTGCAATGTATGTTCACGAGATTGTATGCATGTGTGTGTACTTGCTATGTGGATAGCTAATTTTGCGTTTAAAATGAACTTACATACTATGTGGTTCCCCATGAGTTCTGTTGATACCTAATTGTGATTTTTCTGAAGAAATGGGTGTATCTCTTATTAGGTCCTTATTGTCTCAGATGCTGTCTATAAAGTTTCAACACCACAAGGCTGACATTTGATATAGTCTCAATTGCAACTATACCTAATTATTGTGACGTGTAAACCGCTCTTCTCACTTACGTTTCTGCTGAAATATAGCTATTGATGGGAATGATGAAGGTGAAGAGGAAAGCGATACTGAAGAACTTGCTGATGGTGATGGTGATGAGGATGAATCTGACCTGGATTTAGCATGGAAGATGCTAGATGTAGCTAGGGCAATTGTGGAGAAACAGCCTGCTGATACTATGGAGAAGGTTGATATATTATCAGCCTTAGCAGAAGTGTCTCTGGAAAGAGGTAAGCTTCCTATACTGTTGTCAACTAACTACATTGATTTTAAGTACAACATTGTTTGTTCACTACTGTACTTTTCTGATGTTCTCAGAGGATGTTGAAACTTCCCTCAGTGATTACTTAAAATCCCTGTCTATTCTGGAAAGCCTAGTTGAACCTGACAGTCGGCTGATTGCTGAGTTGTATCCTTCACTAAGTTGGATCTTACTGTCCATAAGCTCTTTTGTTGTTTTTGTTTCCTAATGTTTGCAACTTAGTAAGCTGTAAATAACTTCCTTAACCATTCAATTCAGAAATTTTAGGATATGTTTGTGTCTCGAGATTGGTTCTAAACCTGAAGAAGCTATTCCATACTGCGAGAAGGCTATCTTTGTCTGCAAGTCTAGAGTGCAGCGACTTACCAATGAAGTGAAGTTGCTAAAGTCTGAAGAATTGTCAAATGGATCAGAGCAAGCTGCCCAGCCTTCTTCTTCAAGTACTTCCGTATGCGGTGAATCTATGGCAAACAAAGAAACTGAGATCGAAACACTGACTGGTCTCCTTGGCGATCTAGAAAAGAAGGTATGCATGAAAAAAAGGGTATTAGTTTAATATTAGATATATGTGGACTGTGGGAGTTGCACGTATTCTCTACGCATGGGATCTAAATGCCACAAACATTTTTCTCTAACCGCAGCTTGAAGATCTTCAACAGCTTGTCTCAAATCCAACTTCAATCCTCTCTGATATCCTTGGAATGATCTCTGCCAAGGCCAAGGCTGCTAGCCAAGGTACTGCTTCAGCAGCAATGAGCTCGTCACAGATGGCCACAGCAGCTAGTGGCAGTGGCAGTGGAAGTGCGGAGTCTCAAACCGTTTCAACTGCGCACACAAATGGCAGTTCCTCAGTCACTCATTTGGGCGTAGTTGGAAGAGGAGTCAAGCGTGTGGTTATGAGCTCAGTCACAGAGTCTAGCCCAGCAAAGAAACCTGCAATTGATCCTTCTTCGAAGACTGGCGGTGACAGTACTTGAAGAAATTTGTTCAATGTCGAATTTTGGAACCTGGCCAACTTCAACTAGTCACTGAGACCTTGGCTTAAAACTCTTAATTACCTATGCCCTATTCACTTGAACGAATGTAGTTTCTTTCTATTAAACATGAATGTAGTTCATCTTATGCATAACTTGTTTTGCTGTGATCTGGTTGTCTACCTCTTGCCACATGGTATTCAAGTTGAGTGAAGTGTCTGTGTACTTGTATATAGTTTGAATCGCGATTGTAGAGCATATCTAGCTTGGATTGGCTTCCGTATACCATTTGGCTTCTATACACTGAGTTCCATTAGTTTGTGCTATGGATATAAGGAGGTTTTCACTTTTCACCAGAGAGCGCTTGCTCTGAAGTGCTTGGACTTTCTTTGTCTTTATATATTCTTGATTTTGTCCTCCTTATTGTCTGTACCTGATTCATGAGTAACACCGAGGCATATCTTTACCACAGCTGATAATGGTTTGGTACATGTTGATTAGATGAATCAGTGCAGTTTCCTGATTCTGGAGTAACATCGAGGCATGTCTTTACCTCAGCTGATAGTGGTTTGGTACATTTTGATTAGATGAATCAGTGCAGTTACCGCAGGTGCAAGTATTACTGACTCTCATCATTGGGCTTGAAGTAAGTTCGGTTAGATAAATAAACTGGGTCTGTCAGGAATCGGGATGACAGGATGCTAAAACAAAATTTCACATGATGGTCAGGAAGAGAGCTCTCAAAGTCCCTACAACGTTTGTTTCATCTTTCGGCATTACCCGTAACTCCTGTTATGGTAATAGACAACGAACAGTAATCCCAGTATTGGTGGATGTTGTCTGAGATTCACAACCGACGGCCAGGAATCCTTGTGTTTTTCCTGCGAATTATTGACATCTGGTATGAAAAATCTGATACCTATGGTCAGTTGTCATTAGCATCTTTCAATTTCTCATTATAGTTTTACAACCGGTTGCGGAGCAAGAAATTCAAGTCAGGTAAGGCATAATAAAAGAAATCTTTTAACTATACACTTTAAAAAACTGACGAAAAACATTCTTGACTTTATAGTATCATCGTTATTCTGGTAAGTTAAGTAAGGTTCTGTTCTTTTCAATTGAAATTTACTGAACTGAATGGAACAAAACTTAATCGAACTGTATTTAACTAAGATGAACTGAAGTAATTTATATATTATAATTACGTCGAGCTGAACTGAATTTAACTAAACTGAATGGAACTGAATTTTAAGTTGAAGAGAATAATGCATAATTCTTTAAATATTCATTTTCATGCAACACATAGAATGATAGATATATTATAATGTGTTATGTGACGCTGGAAATTAATTAAAAATTAAAGCATTAATTGTATTTAATGTTCAAGAAACAATGCCTATTGAGTAAACAAGTAGAGTGAGTAAACAAGTAGAGTAATTAGAAAAATATTACTCGTAATGATAGATGGTGTATCATGAAAAATAAATGGTGGTACGAAATTAACTGGTAGTTAACAACTAATTGAAAATTAGAGCCACAATCATATTCAATACAATACAACAATTAAAAAGTAAATATAAACCATCAAAGTAAACTAGCTGAGTTAGTAGTACTATAGGCCTTTCGCGACAAAATTTGAGATGAGGCATTGTCTCACCTGGTCACATACGTGTTCACAACCAACTAGAGTTTAGACATGTTGAGGAATTCTACTTGCAGGAAGAATCTTTGTCAAACCATTATTTACCACGCATCACTGAGCTTACGAGAATTTGGGGAGATTTAATCACACAATCCAATCAGCCATGATTAGATTAATCTTTGCTTGCTATATCATTTTGTCTAAGGTAGTAATAGTATTGAATTAGCTAGTATCTGTATTGCGAGGATTTAATGTGCTGTACACTATAACGATTAAAATCATCAAAACAAATATGATACAAACTCATTAAAATATCGTAATACATAAAGAGAGTAGTTGTTTGTATAATATGCATACTGTCAATTAAAATCAACATATAACAATTCTACATTCTAATATTGTATCAGATCACAAGAGTCGAACTTATGCATTGACCATGATATTTAATTTCCATTAATACATATATATATATATATATATATATATAATTTATTTTTTTTACTTTTTTAAAACGGCTAAAGGGTGACTCGAACCCTCGACCTGAAGCATCTTACCAACTGAAGTGCGCTTCATTGTCAATTTCCATTAATATTCATTTCCAATTTTACCTTTTTCCAAAAATTGCCCTATCCAAACACAGGAAATAAAAAATATCTTTAAGGGATTGTTAAATGTATGACCGTTTTTATTAAACGCATGACACATTTTTATATATTACAAAAGTTTCAATAAATTATATAAATATAGAATTAGTCCCATTTTTTATAAAATTTATCAAATTATCATATAAATATATGAACGTATATACACTGCGATATCATAATGTAACGAAAATTAATATTATGAAATCATTAATCATACTTTACAATAATGATGAATTTGAGATGTTTATATTATTAATTCATATTCGTCATCGTTAATATTTGTTTAATTACTTAGTATAATTAAATTAATTAACTTTACATTAATAATTTTTTTTAAAAGATTTAAAAAATTAAAAAAAAACCAGATCCGACCAGGACACGGTTTCATATTTGCCAGGACTGTGTCCTGGTAGATCAGCTGACGACACAGCTCCGACCAGATCGTCGGAGCTCCAATGATCTGGTCGAAGCTTCTCCGACTAGTTTGTGTTTTTCATCTTTGTTCTTTGTATTCTTTAAATTTTCTTCAACTTTTTTCGAATAATATAAATGGTTCAAATAAACATATTGAAATGTTTTTTTAGATAAAATTGTAATTATTTATAATTATAGAACTATTTTATTAATTATAATAGTTGTAGTGTTATTTATAATATATAAAAATGCATCTTTCGTTTAGTAAAGTTGTCCTCATTTAATATTGCTGTATCTTTATCGGCCTCTATCATCTCTCCGTCATAATCTCTGGGTTTTACTTTGAACAACCTTCTCATCTATTCCCCTAGCTCTTCTAACTTCTCAAGGTATAACCCTAAATTTATTTATTTATTTATTTTTTACTTTTTATTGTATTAATTTGTGCTTAAAATTGGTTGTTTCTCCTATTTGAACTTGTATTCGTTCTAGCAAGCATAATTGAACACCCTTTATCTGAAGTTGTTTCTTCCATGAATCAAACAATGATAATGAGAGACGCAATGGGTTTTGTACTTCTTATAGCAATAAGGGACACAATTGTTTGTAATTATTGCAGTTCTCATGAATTTCTTAATGATGATGGCAATGTCAATTATGCACTAGACAATGACAAAAACTTTTACGATTGACGTTTTGTATTAACTACATCACCACTCACCTGGCAGGGGTGGGGCGGAGAATGAGGTTACCATGCTTTTTAATTTCAAATTCGCATATCTTACTATTTCAACTCAGTGAATTTTTCTACTTTTAGCATCACCTAAATTTCATAAAGTTTCCATTTCTGTCTCTGCCCAATCAGTATCACATGGCACCACCCAATGCGAATCCCCCTAATTCGCAGATGCATCTTGCTGTATAGTAGGAAGAACCATTGTAATTTGCACCTGTTTAGTCGTAGGATGTCTAACGCGATTACTCAAGTTATTTTCTTAACTTTTCTCGGTGAAACTTGGTCCTAGATCCACCTCTGTTTAGATGAACGTATAGCAAGCACATAAGTCTTGTTTCGTTATTCTTCTTCACAACTCACAAGCATTTGTGCCAGCAGTATGTGTCTTTTCTTATCTGGTCTTAAACCGAAACGTGCTCATAATTCATAACGAAATTCACAAATCACAATAGTACATTATTGATGTATACGAGGTAGACATGAACAGCAGTGCATTTTAATAATACCTTGATAATCTCATGGTATTAACTATTTGCTGTGATAGTTAGTGGATAACCATTTACACGATGGCAGTGTACTTACCAACTAATCACAAATGATCGTACACTATAACAATACTTCCAACTGAAAGAAACATAAGCAAGCATACAAAATGTAGCCCTTCTGAACTCCCATACGGCAGTCTTTTGTGCAAAGTTGTCGATTTTGTAACAAGAAAATGATTGATTTCTAGGCCATGTCTTGGTTTTTGACGAAAGAGCATGGGTGATCATAGTGGAAGGCTTAACATAGGACAAGACTTTTGGGATGATTCTTATGCTATCAGGATCCTTTATAAGTAGGCAAAGTGGATTAGAAGATGAGATTGTAACTTAGCAAAGAAACAAAGTAATTGAGATAAACTTTTTTTGGTTTTGAAGATGTGCTACAAAGTGGATTGCAAGAAATGCGGCAAGGCCTCCTGGGGAGGCTGTGGAAAGCACTTGACCACTCTGCATGCTAGCATTGACAAAGGCAAGCATTGTATGTGCAAATCTTGGCCTGGTGTTGCTATCAAAGCCGAAGATCAATCCTCTCAGTCTGCAACTTCAACCACCTAAGGTGTGTAGAAAATCTCGATTCATCAATTTTAATCGCCTGTGTTGTTGTATCATATAGTGTCAATGGTCTTTTTCACATACGAGATATATAATTAATGGGTACGTGAACTATACATGTTGCGTGATGTATTATAAATTGTTGCACATGACAAGTGAGGCTTCAAAGTTCAAACTAGCATGTGACAGCCATAAATGGGGCAAATTCTGTGTAATATATTGTTTGAAAACTTTATTGAAACTTCTCTTGGGTTGCTTTCACTAATAACTCCCAACTACGCTATAGTATGCTCGGTTTTGGTCAGATTGAGTATGATTGCTATATGGAGAGAAAAAAAAAATACCTAAGTGAATATTTGCTTTTTTGCCCTTCTTGATGTGGTGGGAGAGCACCTTAAAACATACTATATAGAGGGACGGACCCACATACGTGCAAGGACCACAATCACCGTCCCTCAATTTTGGACATAAAATGACTATTATACTCTTAAAAATTTAATGAATAGTGATATATTTAGCAAAAATGAGTTATGAAAGAAATTGGTACAGCTCAGCTGGTGCACCTATATTTTATAAAGTCTTCCCCTGCCAATTGATCACAAGTCCGATTCTCAGTAGTGCTAGATTTTCCATCTATTTTGTTTATATGTTTTTTACCATTTACTTGACATTTTTCATTGTTTCTTTATGATTCAGTGACATTTTTTATTATTTCTCTTTTTCTTTTATGTTCTTTTAGTTTACATTTCGCAATTATATTTTATAAATACTTAACTTTATTTTATTTAACTCTCTTTGTTTCTTTATTTTTTCTATTTAATGGTAAATTCATTTACTTAATATACTTAAAAAAACTATTCAATCTAAACAAAGCTATATTATATCTAATTCCTCCGGTTTATGAGTACATAATTTAAAAAAATATAGTCTAAACATTGTTTTTTACTATGTGAGTTTTGAAAACGTAATTTTTATTAGTCATTAATAATGAATTGTTTAATTAAATTTATACTAAAAAAATTCGCTACCCCTGATATATATTTCTGCGTCCGTCTGTATATATGTTGTTTTGTCCTGCATGTACCGGCCATAAATTCACAATACGACGACTACGGCTCTGTTCTTCTTTGAAAATTACTCCAGTTCAATTCAACTCAGTTCAGCTCTACTTAGTTATCATTTATACTACATTTTAATTCAGTTAAGTTGAAGAGAATATAACCCACATCTCATTCGATAGAGTAATAAGTTCGTAATTATCATGTGAGTTAAGGTTTATATTTTTCGTATATTGGAGATTGTATAATAGATCAATCCTAATCTGCCGAACATAATATATGATTTACATCTCTGCGTCACATTGTGTGCCATCTTTGGATTTGGATGCTGAAAATGCAAAATAAAACAAGCTTGTTTCGTTAAATTAACAAAGTTTTTGTCCCTAATTGTTTGGTCTAGATTGCGATCAATTTCAGTGCTGTTTGATATGGCTTTGTTGTTTGATTGTTTGTTGTTTTATTGCAGATCAAGTGACATGGTGAAAGATGCCTTGAACAGATTAGAACAAGTGCCACCAAGTTCTAATAAGGGGCAACTTTCTCTTGGATTTGCTGTTTAAATTAAGCTTTCTGAAATAATGTACTACACCAAATGTACGTGGTGTGAGAATTGAGGTCAACCCGCATTGACCATCTATATTTGGAACTGTGTTCTTGAAATATTATGCTACTACTATTCCTAGATACTACTTGATTAAATTAAGTAAAGCATGTCTCTTTAATCACCTAGTGCAGGGTGCCTTAAATTAAACTTTCTACTTAATCACGGGGTTTGTGCTAGCTCATCTTTTTTCTGGTTTTTGTGCTCTCGATCTCCTTTCTATCTATCCAACCTATCAACACATTCAATTTTGAAAAAATTCCAGGTACAGGATCAATTGGGGAGAAAATTGTAAAAAACAATCTCAAACTGCATCATATCGATATGAAACTGTATCATAGTGTATAAATGATACAATTTTCACACTTAAATCTGTATATTTAGTGCGACGATATACAATTTTTCATTATAACATAGAATATAAATTATACAACTGTCGTTTTTAATAAAAGAATTTTAATACATTATCGGCCCGTAATGGAATTTTCTTTCTAAGACACAAGTTCTTGAATACAAGAAGTATCCCAATAGCTTATGGGCCAGTATATGAAACACTATGAAGGCGTTAAGTTTGAAGTTGTTATCAAACACTCGATACAACTAATGATAGCTCACAAGCGAAGATAGAAGAGGTATATGACATGCTAGGCTGCATAGTTTATAATCAGTAACGCAAACTATATTATCTTCTTGTAATCTTGTTCATTATTGTTGTATACGTACTAATAGACGAAACATGATGAGTTAATAATTAGATAGAAATTGGATCAATTAACAAGTAGTGCAAGTGGGAAGCATCTATTTGTCACGAGAGAGACAAGGTTGGTTCTTGTTTATCGTTAATGCTCGTTCGCTCTACTATTATATTACTTGCTCATCATGTATTAATGTCGGGACAAAATTCCGTGAATTCATTTACTAATCTCTCTTTTGTATTATTGCTACGTGTTCTTCTTTTAAATGATTCTTATACATAATTTATCGACAAGAAAATTGTCCGTCAATTTGTTCTTTCAATATAATTGCGATCCAATGTTTGCACATAGTATATTTGTAGGGACATAATGTAGCAGTATTGGATTTGGATTTGGATTTGGATTTGGAAGAAAGCTTAGTGTACGCACATCCAATTGACATTTTTTGGACTTTGTGCATTTCATGAGTGAAAATTTTGTATGATATACGTGTACCTCTAAATATCTAATGATATGTAAGTTAAAGATTTATAAGTTACAACTCAATTTTATTAAGAACTAGTCGAGTTCACCTATTTTATAAAAAAAGTATATGAAGTGAGCTCTAATTCAACTTAAAATCTCAGCCGAATTAGAGTTGAGATTAATCAAAATTACCCTTTAATGAAAGTGTCTAATTGATGGAACTAGGTGCTTCGTCAAAGGGGAACATCACTACATTGATTAGACAAGCAGAGCATATGTTAAACGACCAGTTGCATCAACTTACTTCCAGTAAAAGGCAAACTTAGAATATTGACTGAACTCCAATTATAAATTTAGGGCCTGATTAACATGCGGCTTAAATGTCCCGATTTAAATGTCTGAATAGTGATTGAAATTGTAATGGGATTGTTAAAATTGTGTTTGGTAATAGAATCGTAATTGAATAGGGTGTTATAGGTTTGTTATATAGGTAGAGAAATATATTGCTACTGTAGAGGCATTTCGATCTTCGGCATTTAAATGCCATAACAAACACAAAATCTCCAAGTAGTATCCAAACGGACATTTAGATGCTACTCCAATCAGCCCCTTAGTCATCTTGTTAGTTTGTTATGCACTTTGCCGATAAAATTAAAATATTTTTCCATTTCTAATAAAGTAAAATAGTTTTTCATTTATTAAAATAACTTCTACATATAATTTAATTTTAATCACATATTATTAAATTTATATATACCTTTCTACTTAATTAATATCTCAAATTCATTTTTAATTACATATTACATATTTTATTTAAAGAATGTGTAAAATTAAATTTTTTTATTCTTATTGGGACGGAGGGAGAACGTACTATTAATATAACTGATCACATAACACAACTAAGTTCAATCAGTATTTTTAACATTGAACTGTAAGAAAGTACTAACAATAGTAAATCATGAAGTGGTTATTTGTTTAGTGAAGAATTTAAATTTATACCATGCATGTGACCTCGTGATGTAGAACATACTCACATGAATCAACACAAAACATTTACTTCATTCTTACTGCTAAACAATTCACCAACACTTGTCTGTCACAAAATTGTATAATCCACTGGTACCACTACTACTCGTGTGTAAGAAACTGAGATACTGTTCATCATTTTGAAATTTCAAATGCTATATGCTTATTAATTACCTACTGACCCTGACATTTAATAAATATTGCAATTTAATGCTCATACTTGTAAGGGTACAAATGGTAGATATGCGTTCATTAATACTAATATTGTCAAAAAAAAAATACATATATTGATGATGATAGAGCATGCAGTGTCTTTTAGTTCACACAATATATATAATAAGCTAGCTAGCTGTATATTAGTTATGTCCCTACTTTCTGATCAACTCTTAAGAGTTAATACCAAACAAACAAAAATCCCACCAATTTGTACATGTACACAATTAATATGGGTGACCCTCTTATTTGCAATTCTCTAATTTGTAGGAGAAGATTGTCATGTTTGGCAAGAAACAGATTCAAAATCTGATTATAGTATCATTAGTTTGAATAGAAACACATACAATAGTCAGTGCATTGTTGTTGATGAGTTTGCTAAAAATTAATTGAGAGAAGTCGATATGTAGTGAATATATTGTTCATTGCATATTGATGACTGAATTATTATAAGAAGTTATGATTTAACTAAAAGTTATGAAATATACAGATCTTCCAACCCCTTCGTCCTGACCTATTGAAATCTTACTTGCTGATCGGATATACTTTTCTCGAAGTTACTCGAGCATGATCTTTCTCAAGGTAGTCGGAAGGATCTTTATGAGGATGTTCGATAAGGCCTGGCTCTCACACTACACGTAATCTTCTCCAACTGTGTGTGATCTAGGCAAAGCTGGCCTATCAGTCAATCTGAACGAAGTATCACTCAAAGTCTTACATAGCAAAATTAAATAAAGATCTGTCTAATTAGATAAGAAAAAAAAAAACTTTTGAACTAAATAACGAGTATACAAATTTTGAATGTAAATGTGAAATGAGAAGGAATTAATGATCCAAACAGTGGTGTCCAGCAGATATGCAATTAATGAGCAGGCGAATCTGTTAATTAACCATAAGCTGGATGTCATCATAGCACACGATCTCTAATTATTTGTTTGTTTGCCTAATTGTTTTCTTCTTTTACAATTAAAGCTAAGCAATCAGGCGCAAATGATGATGCAACATGAGTCCACCATAGTCAATTCAGGAAACATAAAAAATGTTAAGAATTTGACGTATTGGAGTATTATACACTCCACATTTCTAATTGAATCTAGTGTTGGCACTGATTGTGCATTCAAAACTAAAGATGTTGCGGTTAATTTCTTGAAATTGATGAATGATTTTCAATTGTAACATTACAAATCTCAGTTATTGTTATTAATCTCAAATCTTATAGTAGGACCTAACAATGCACTACCCTTTGTGAGTTTCGTTCATCCTAGTTCATGTATCAGATGATCAATCGAGAACTCATAATAAATGGATAATATTAATGAATATGAGGTCCAGCTTTAATGGTAAATAAAGATTAACTGTAAATTCAGATATTCATTTAAGTAACTAGTTAGGTTGTGTTCTCTTCAACTGAAAAATCAATTCTTTTCAGTTCAATTCAATTCGGCCTAGTTATAATTTATACCTTATGCTGTGTTCTCTTCAACTGAAAATCAGTTTAGTTCAGTTCAGTTCAACTCGGATCGACTTAGTTATAATTTAATTCAGTTCAGTAAATTTCAATTGAAAAAAACATTGCATTAATTTAGTTCAGTTCAGTTCAACTCATTTTAATCGAGTTAAATAAATCTGAATTGGGGAAAATAATTATTACTTATTACTACCCACTTCATTGCCGTTGACAAATATGGAAAACATTAAGCACAAAAACATCAAAGGAGAATGAAAGAAAAGGTGATTGCGCAATTGGAGTCACCAATCAACATAATTGACCACTACTAAATGCCCATTAATGAAATGGTCCTCATTAACAGAACTCTAAGATATTAAAACTACTTCAGAGTTCAGAGTAAAAAGCAAAATAACCATAGTCCATATTTGGCAAACAATGTAATTTTTCGTTGTTTTCTTTTGTGATATGTAATAACTATATTTCATTTTATGTAATAATTCCAAAGTTGATAAACTTACCTAATAATCATCACACAAATCATAATTGATGAGAGGTGATGATGATCAAATTGAGTTTCATTTTCTTCGTACAAATTTTCTTCAACTGAAATTTATCAAGTTCAATAAAATTAAATTGCACGGAAGTATAATATAAAATATAACTAAATAGAATATAACTAAACTTAATACAATTAGACGGAACGTAGGAGTTTTCAGATGCATTAACATGTACTTACTCTCTTTTATCTTCCCCTTAGGGCATTACACAATTTATTACTAGTACGGCTTAATCCAGCATTATTGTCATATTCTTCATGAGTTGCTCTTACAATGGTATTTTCTTCATCAACAAAGTTTAATACTTGTATGGACTAATCCAACATTATTGTCATATTCCTTATGAGGTTTGCTCTTACAATGGTATTTTATTAATCTACAAAGTTCAAATTTAAAACTTCATTTATATTAACTTATTACATTACCATTTGACTCAAGAATCATAGATATTCAGAATACGCAGTATATACTTCACTATCCATACAAAAAGTGAAATGAAAAAGAAGAGAATACAAAATTCAAACAAACCAAACCTCAATAACGAAAACCCATCCTCTTCAACTTTTCCCTTTCTTGGTTTTTGCTCAAAGACTCATTCATCAAATGTCTTTCCTCCAATATTCTTCCATACACAAAACAACCAAATCCCTTTAGACTTTCCCGTTAAATTTCCACAAACATAATCATTTCATAAGACCAGTTCTTGCAAAGTTTCACCACATTCCCTTAGTCAAATCAATCATCAAAACCCCATGAAAACCTGCTCTGTTTCTCCACTTCACTGAACTACACTGCACCACCAACAATGGCGGCTGATAAACCCACTTCCAAAGGCCAAGCCTGGTTCTGCACCACCGGCTTACCTAGTGATGTTACAATCGAAGTCGACGACATGACTTTCCATCTCCACAAGGTCAGTTTTTTTTTATCAAATCTCCAATTTTTCAATTTTCCCAAAATACTCTGTTTTCTAACTTACTCTGTTTTTTTCCTTCTATTTTGGCAGTTTCCGTTAATGTCGAAAAGCAGGAAGCTGCACGAGCTGATTACAGAGCAAGAGCAGAAGCAAACAAGAACTGCAACATTCCAAAAACACTCTGAAGAGAAATCCGACAACGACGAAATACATGAAGAGATTCAAGAAGAAGACGAAACAGAGCACTGTCACATCACTCTCCCAGGTTTTCCAGGCGGTTCAGATTCATTCGAAATCGCAGCTAAATTCTGCTACGGTGTCAAAATCGACATTTCCGCCACCAACGCCGCTCCGCTCCGCTGCGCCGGAGAGTATTTAGAGATGACAGAACAATATTCGGAAGAGAATCTGATTACAAAAGCCGAAATCTACATTTCTCAATCAGTTCTCAAGAACATTCAACATTCAGTAAAAGCTTTAGCCTCATGTCAAGAGCTATTACCCTTGGCAGATGAGTTAGGCCTAATTGACAGGTTTATCGACTCGATCGCCACGAAATCGGCGAATGTAGATCCGTCGTTATTCGGCTGGCCGGTTAACAACGGATCTACGAAAAGAGGAGCGGTTGCGGCTACTTTAACTTCGAGTTCGTGGTTGGATGAGCTAGGTCGATTGAGCTTACCGCTTTTCCAGAGGTTGATTTTGGAAATGAAAGGTTTGGATCTGAATGCTGAGATTATTGAGAGCTGTTTGATTCATTACGCGAAGAAATATATTCCTGGAATCTCAAGAGCGGTCAGGAAATCATCTTCTTCTTCGTCATCTACCTCCTCCTCGCAGAACGAGCAGCGGGAGCTGCTCGAGACGATTGTTTCGAATCTGCCGGTGGCGAAAACGTTGACGTCTGCTTCGAATGCGACTCAGTTGCTGTTCGGATTGTTGCGAACGGCGTATATATTGAACGCTTCCGAGGGGTGTAGATTGACATTGGAGAAGAGGATTGGTTCGCAATTGGATCAGGCGACATTGGATGATCTATTGATTCCCAGCTATTCGTATTTGAATGAGACTTTGTACGATGTGGACTGTGTGGAGAGGATTTTGGAGTGTTTTTTGCAAGGGTTTGATGGGGAAGAAGATGAGAGTAGTAGTCGGTCGGCTTCGTTGATGGTGGTCGGGAAGTTGATCGATGGTTACTTGTCGGAAATCGCTTCCGATGCTAACTTGAAGCCGGAGAAATTTTTTGATCTCGCAGTCGCTTTGCCGGATAATGCCAGGATGTTTGATGATGGATTGTATCGCGCTGTTGATGTTTTCTTTAAGGTACACATTCGAGGTTAATATGAAGTATAATTAGTCATTCGTCTCATTTAAAATGTGTACTTGTAAAAAAATACTAACAATTTTTACATTCAAATGTATTTTTAGGCACATCCGTGGATTTCGGAGATGGACAGGGAGAAAATATGCGGAATTTTGGACTGGCAAAAGCTGACATTGGAGGCGTGCACGCACGCTGCACAGAATGAGCGGCTTCCGCTAAGGGCAGTAGTGCAAGTGTTGTTTTTCGAGCAGCTGCAGCTTCGCCATGCCATTACTGGAACTCTAGTTACAGTGGGTCCTGGGACAATGTTGGATGCAGGGCAGTTGAGTAGTGATGGAGGTGACAATGGTGAGAGAGCGATCGTGGTGGCGGGGGAAGGTGGGAGGAACACATGGAGGACAGCAGCGAGGGAGAATCAGGTGATGCGTGTGGATATGGATAGCATGCGGACACGAGTGCACGAACTTGAGAGGGAGTGTTCCACTATGAGAAAGGCAATTGCAAAGATTGACAAAGTGAGCCCTAATCCGGAGAAAGGGGGATGGAAGAACAAGTTCGGGTGCAAGTTCAAGACGCAAGTGTGCGATTCTCATCAGCCGACAGTGGTGGAAGCACGAAAAGGCCGTCGGAACCGCCACGAACACAGTAGCTAGTTATCTAGCTGTTAAGATTTTAGATTTTCCTTTTCATTTTTGATATTTCATTTTACTTTGGTGTGAATACAAGTCATTTCTGAATTTGTTATTGCCATCCATAAGGTGAAGTACTATCTTCAATGTTGATCCTATTGGTTTAGTTGAAGTGAAATTGTCTACCCTCAAGTTATTGATTTGAGTTCCATTCACTCATGTGCAAACTAGATCTAGGTTTCACCCCACATATAAGATTTAATGTTCACTCTTGTCATAAACTGAATCTATCACAGCAGAAAAAGGAAATATGACTGTTTTATAAATAGAAAAAAGATGTATGGTCATGAAAATAAGTGGAGTATGACATAAGTGAAACTGAAAAAGGCTTAAAGAAAGGTGAATTTATTCCGGGTTATAAGAACTAAAAATGATGAAATAATTTGGCAGATAGCTTAAAAGATAGACAGATGATCACATCTTTTCAGATGAGTGCTAAGAAGGGCACAGAAGATAGTGGAGTTGTGCATGAAATTTGTTCAATCTTTGTAGTCTCAATTTGCATGGGTACTCTCACACACATGGTGGGTTAGTTGGCACGTTCTCTTCTTAATTTGATTATTTGTTGGTATGTACTATCATAGGTTAGTAATTTTGGGTGTCTTTATTTTAGTGTCGATACATGGTTCTAACTTTTCAATAATGTATGAGACTAGGTCTTGTTGGAACAATAAGCCAAACACTTATTCCAAACAACTACTGGAATAAAATATCTTGCTAGGATGCATATATAACCTTGTGTTGGAAAATTATTATTTAGACTGCCCTACTCACATTATTCATTTGAGGGGTAACTCTCTAAGTCTACACTCCCGAATATATACAGAACATTCTCTACTACATGAATTATTAAATTAATTAATCATGAATAGTAGTTTCTTCTTGTATTATAATTTATCACATCATCTTTTATACTCTAAATTTATGTTATTTTCCAGAAATCGAAAATCTGATATATTGATATTGGACTGTTTTACAAGAATACATGAGAAGGAATTGAATTACATGAAGAAAGCTGTTCAGCTATTTATAGAACAACTAAGAACAGAACCAAACAGAATAAATTCCAACTGCTGGAACGTACTACCCTTAGTGCGGAAAGTACAATTCGTCATTATACTAATAAGAAACGTAAAGTTCTGAAATACGTTTCTGTTGGCTCTTTTCTGTTCTTCTTCTTTTCTCTGTTCTCTGCTGATCACTTCTTCTTTCACTCATTTCTTCTTCTTTCTTCTTCATTTCTTCTGTTGTATCTTTACATCCCCCCTCAAGATGAGAGTGGATATTAACCAATCCCAGTTTGGAATGAAATGTTTTGAATAATGAAGAAGAGAGTGGCTTAGTCAAGATGTCTGCTAATTGATCTTGATTGGAAATATGAACAAGTGTGATTGTTCCATCCAATACTTTATTCCTGACTACATGACAGTCTATCTCTATGTCTTTTGTTCTTTGATGCTGCACTGAGTTATGTGCTAAATGATAGGCTGACATGCTATCAGTATATAGAACAACAGGTTGCTCAATGTCAATACACAAATCTTTAAGTAGATATCTAATCCACTGCACTTCACAGGTTGCTGTAGCTGCAGCCCTGTACTCAGCCTCTGTGCTTGACCTGCTCACTGTTGTTTGCTTCTTGGACTTCCAGGATATTAGAGAATTACCAAGAAACATACTATATCCTGATATACTACACCTAGTGTCTTGGCATGAAGCCCAATCACTATCTGTAAACCCCTTCAAATGTAAATCATTGTCAGTTGAATAGAATAAACCCTGTCCAGGTGATTGTTTAAGGTACCTCAATACATGGTGAGCAGCTTCCAAGTGCCTGTTTGTTGGACAGCTCATGAATTGACTCAAGCACTGCAATGCAAAACATATGTCAGGCCTTGTGATTGTAAGATAAATCATTCTACCTACCAATCTTCTGTACAACTGTGGATCTGGTAGAAGATCCTTCTCATCCTTAATCAGCCTAGTCCTTGAATCAATTGGCACTTCTGCAGGCTTGGCTCCCATATAGCCTGTTTCCTTAAGTAAATCAAGTGTGTACTTTCTCTGGCAAATGGAAATTCCTTTCTCACTCCTTGCCACTTCAACCCCCAACATATATTTCAGTTCTCCAAGATCTTTGATTGTGAATTTCTTGTCAAGAAATGACTTTACTGAATTGATCTCACTCATACTGTTTCCTGCCAATATAATATCATCCACATATACCAAAATAGCAGTAAACAAACCATTATCTGATTTGATAAATAAAGACATCTGCATCAGATTGCCTATAGCCAATTTCAATAAGTGATGTCTGCAGTTTAAAATACCACTGTCTACTAGCTTGTTTCAGTCCATACAGGCTCTTCACTAATTTACACACCTTGTTACCTGCTTTTGTATAACCAAGTGGTGGAGTCATGTATACCTCCTCATCAAGATTCCCATGTAGAAAGGCTGTATTGACATCCAATTGATGCAAATACCACCCCTTTATAGCTGCAATTGCTAGGATACACCTTACAGTTGTTAGTTTAATAACTGGAGAAAACGTTTCAAAATAATCCAAACCATTTTTCTGAGTATATCCCTTTGCTACTAGTCTAGCCTTATACCTTTCTATTGTACCATCTGCCTTGAATTTTATCTTATATACCCATTTACATCCTACACAGTTTTTACCATTTGGCAAATCAACTAACTTCCAAGTTCTTGTTTTTTCTAGTGCTTCAATCTCAGAATTCATTGCTTCAATCCACTTTGGATCCTTACATGCTTGTTTATATGTCTTAGGTTCATCAACATTAGTAATAGCTGTTGTAAAGCAATAATACTCATGTGATAATCTCTCTGCAGAAATATAATTTTCTATAGGATACCTAACATTTGACTGAACTGCAGCTGCCTTTGTATTGTCTATAGATGGAGGCAAAGCATACTCATATAACTTCAAGTGGGAAGACACTTGCTTGTCTCTTGTTGACCTCCTCAAGCATGGAACATCAACTGGTGTATGATCTACTGACAATCCTGCACTTTCAATTTGTCCATCCATTTGCTGCTGCATCTCAATCACTTCTTCAATCTCATATGTTTCCTTATTATCTGCATTTCTTACCTGCCTATTGCTCTGGACAACACCATTAGCATTTTCAACAAAATCACTTGAAGAAACAGGAATAAACATTGGTTTAAAACCAACTGATTCACCTGAAATCTTCTGAAATGGAAATTCATTTTCCACAAATTGAACATGCTTTGACACAAACACTTGTTTAATTTCCAGATTCAATAACTTATATCCCTTATATCCCAAGGGATATCCAAGAAACACACATTTAACAGCTCTAGAATCAAACTTAGACCTACTCACCTGCAATGTTGAAGCATAACACAAGCAACCAAATACCTTAAACATTGTATAGTCAGGCTTTGTCTCTGTCAAAACTTCATATGGACTAACACCCTTTAAAACATCAGTTGGTAGTCTATTTATTATATAATAGGCTGTTAACACACAGTCTGACTATATAACAGGCTGTTAACACACAGTCTGACCAATATTCAATACTCAATCCTGACTGAAACAACAATGCTCTAGCTATTTGTAACAAGTGTTGATGCTTTCTCTCAACTCTCCCATTTTGTTGAGGTGTCTCTACACATGATCTTTGATGTATTATCCCTAAAGATGTGTAAAAATTTATCAAGTTAAATTCAGGTCCATTATCTGATTGTATACATTTTATTCTCTTGTCAAACTGAGTCAATACCATATTGTAAAAATGAAACATGTGTGTCTTAACTTCTGACTTGTATGTCATGAGATATAACCATGTACACCTTGAACAATCATCAACAATTGTAAGAAAATATCTCTTTCCTGAGTATGAAGGAACATGAAATGGTCCCCAAATATCAACATGTACTAAATCAAAAGGATTTGCAGAACTTTTCCTGTTTTCATTAAAACTCAATCTCTTTTGTTTACAGAAATGACATACATCACAGATAAACTCTGTATCACATTGTATATTTGAATACTCAGGTATATCACTAATTTTGTTTACATATGAATGGCCTAATCTCATGTGCCAAATCTTAAAAACATCACTCTTGTTACATTTTACAACATTGACTGCAGTTTGATCAAGTGACAGGTTGCTAATTTCCTTTGACATGTGATATAATCCATCAGTGAATTTACTATATCCAATCACCCTTCTTGTTGTTATATCCTGCAGATTACAATAATCCTTATAAAAGTGACAACTTAAATTCTCAAAATGAGTCAAATGTGGTACAGAAATCAAATTAAAAGTGAATCTGGGAACAAACAACACATTATGCAATGTTAACATGCTTGAAACCTTCACTTCACCACACTTTACTGCAGTTATTTTATCACCAGTAGGCAAATTAATCTCTACCTCTATATCAATTGTTTCACCTGTATAATATCTACTATCACATATCATATGATCCGTTGCACCAGTGTCAAG
>JAYMSP010002150.1:0-25978 GCA_036897095.1 Plantago elongata
CTTGTTAAGGTTCAGGACACTTAGAACTACTAGTAATTCTTCGAGTTGTATGGTCGCAACTGTAAGCTTGGAGAATTTTAGTATGAATGCTTGAGAGAATACTTGCTTGATATGAAAGCATGAGTGTAGTTTGTGTGTATTTCTCAACTTCTAAGTGGTGATATTTATAGATGAATTTGAGAGTCGTTCGAATAGTATCCGTTAGAGCTTTTCAGAATTCAATCCGTTGATATCTCAAAATAAGTACTCAGAAGTCACTATCTCATTTTTTAGAGAGGGCTTGCTAGAACGACTTTTGAGTCGGTATAATAAATACAATGTACTATTTCTTGTCTTGTACTCTCAACAGACACATGTGCCTTTCTGAAAGCTAGCATGCTCCTTGACTCAATAATTACAAATCTCCATAGAGGTGTATTCATGCCACAAGCACTATACAAAGGCTTTCTGAGGAGACTAATCATTTATGTCTTCATCAACTTGCGCAGTCTTCAAATCTTCGATTAAACTTCATTGCTCGGATCCTTCTTCTTAGCCTTCTCAAAATATAAAATTACATTCAGAGACCTAATAATCTTATTACAAGTTTAACTAGACTAACATACTAAGTGATTTCTTCTTTTACAATGTTCAATTGAACTAAGAGTACTAGTAACCTTTCTGCAGTAAAGATAAGTTACATGGTGATTGATCAAAAATACTAACAGATATTCCTAACAGACCTCTTCCAAGAACACCGTTGCAGCTGTTTCTTCTGATGATAAGAAAGGAGATAGGGAATTATAGGTGTTGAATAAACGCCTGATAGGTAAATTCAACCCAGAGAACTGACCTCCAGCCTCAAAGGTAACTGGGGTGCTCACACGGTAGAACAATACATGACTATTGCCATTGCCTCCACCCCATATAGGAACTTGATATTGATGATGCTTGGAAAAGCACATGTCAAGAAATTCCTTACTACAACTCCTAGTGGTCTTTTGATGTGTCAAACCAAAGTTTTATATTTGTTATTTTTATGCCGGAGTTGAATCCAAATACTAAGTAAGAACTGTAATATTATAGAAGTTAACCAGATGCCGATCTCTAAGGACTTAACCAGCTGTTGTTCAGTTTACGAATAAAGAAATAATAATTTATTGTAGAAAGCAGTAAAGAGATGGGAGCGAAAGTGAGAGAGAAAGTGTGAGAGTGAGAGAGATTGAGAATAGAGAGGGAGGGAGGGAGGGAGGGGGAGAGAGAGAGAGAGAGAGAGAGAGAGAGAGAGAGAGTTTGTTCGTTTCCCTCGGTGGTGAGTTGTTTGTGTGTTGTGAAGAAAGAGAGGGTAAAGTATAAAGGATAGAGGAGACAACAAAGAAGAGAAATATTAAATATGAAGATATGTTGTGCAATTTTTAGGAACTACAGGGTGGTGATTCCAATAAGATGATTAGCATTAGGGATATGCAATTCACAGGGGTTAATCACTTCGAGTGTCTTATGCACGATCGTTCAACATCTCACACACTACTATTGTGGTAAACATATTAATCTGGTTTATATATAATTGCATCAACCCTTTCGTACAACCCATGGTCATAAAGATATTTTGGGAAAAGGTCGAGCTATGCGATGCAAGAATTTTCATGTAAAATAACATCAATCATATATAACCAGATTAATAGTTTAATCTCTAAGCAAAGTGATTAATCATGATGCATATCGAATTGCATAAACCCCTAGCTAGTCATACTTGCATTCATCACCACCCCACAGTGGGGTGTTCAGCTACTGATAATAGTAGGGTGGAGAGCTAAGCACAATTCTCAAGATAAAGTTAATTTAAAACAGCGTACCGATGGTTGTCACTCCTAGGTAGTCGATATGATCCAACTGTAGAGCTTTCTAGAATCCTCAATCCTCAATCCCAATTGTTCACGAGAGAAGAGTTTGTGTAGGTATGAATTACAAGTGAAGGCTAGGCCTTTATTTATAGAGAACAAAAAAGTATAACCTAACTAGGAGAGCAGCGGAAAAGACGCCAGTTTAGAAGAGTAGAAGTCGACTGTGACGTGGAAACATAAGATTGCAGTGGGCTGGGTCAGCGACGCGGTGGGCTAAGAAAAATAGCCCGTTGCTTTGCGTAGAGGTCACCGCATCCGGTCGCGACGCGAGCAATGCACTGTGTCGCGGGCAGGCATCCCAGGAACGGGGTGCAACTCTCTGTCAATTTCAGATATGGGTGTTTGGTCTAGAGGTATGATTCTCACTTTTGTGAGAGATCGCGAGTTCGATTCTCGCAACACCCCATAATATATACTCACGTGCGTGATTAAAAATGTTTCTAGCATATGTATTGATTGAGGAGCATAACTCGTAGATGTTAGTAATAAGCTTGAGGATCATAATAAGCCATATGAAATTTTGAAGTGTCACAAAAAATTGTTTATTGTAAACCAATCATAGTTACTATATGCATTTATAATTACACAATATGGCATCACTATTGAAACTTGTAATGACCAACTTGATGTCACTATAAACAACTATTGCGACCCTTATCAAAGTAGTTAATCTAGTTACTCATTCCCACCAGTGTCGGAAAGTGTGACAAAAGATATCTATTATGAAGCATAGAGTGTTACAATATATCTTTATGTGCACCCATTATGACGTCACTACATATACCTAATGACGTTTAGCTATTGAAACCCTTTTACACGCGACGCTTTGTAAAGCGTCACAATAGCTATAAGTGTCACAGTAGGCTCTTTTAGTGACTGTTTTTTGGCGTCACCAAATCTCTTTTTTCTAGTAGTGCACCAACCCTCAGGTGGTGCACATGAATAGTGGCTGGTTTGACTTACAAGTCATATTATTTGAGAAATTTCAATAAGGGGAGATATAATCTCCAACACTTAGTCGAATGGTATTCACCGCAGTGTACTAATGAAGTAGGAGTTAAAATTCTCAATACTCATGAAAAGTAATATAGGTTATACCAATGTTAGCTCAACCTGAAGTTTGAACATATGAAGGAGATAATGAATGGAATTTATTGATAATCATTGCGCATCATATGAGCAATTGTTTTCATCTTTTTTCCCTTCGACTAAGTTTTTATCCAACTAGATTTTTCCTAGCAAGGTTTTTAACGAGGCAACATTATACGTGCATATAATTATCACCATCTCTATATCTTTGATACATGTGATAAAGATAAGGTCATGGGACTTATGAGGCTAACCTTAAAATATTATGGAGTAACGTTATGAAACTTGAAACTACATGATGTTCTAAATATCTGAAAAGTTCTTCCACATGAAGACGAGCTACATATTACAGAAGTTCTTCTCCGCTATCATCTATAAGAAGAAGATTCCATCTAATTACAAATGATTTGAAGATTTGCTCACCAAATCATATTCGACATCAACATTTCAGAAGTTGATCCGGAAGATTGGAATTTCAACAGTTTGAAGAATTACAATGATGCATTGATCAGGGGAGTTGGTTACGCACTGCACTCTTTTCCCCTTTGACTAAGTTTTTATTCTACTGGGTTTTTTTTTTTTTTTTTGCATGGTTTTTAATGAGGCAATATTTCTCACTCGTACAAACAATCACGAACTCATGTCCATCTAAGAGGAGTATTAGAGATAAATGTACATGTTAGTAGATTATTAAGGAGTTTAATGGTTAGTGGAGTAGTAGGTGCTCTTTCATATACTCCTAGTCCCTTGTATTCACTTTACTCTTGTATAAATACCTCTTACTTGTACTCACTTTTTGCACTATAGAAAAATTCTATATTCCTCTCTTATCTCTTTTTCTCTTAACACAAAAGAAGAACTATTCAATTCATTAAGAAATAAACCCTTTATTAGAAATTTTTTATTGAACGTTACTACTCTCTCGACACAATTTTTTTTCTAGGAGACATAACTAATTTTAATTGTACGATTAACTAAGTTTTTGATAATTTATATAGGATGGAATTTTATATTCATCCGTATCGAATTTAACTTTTTATGAAATTGAATACGAATTTTAACATAAAGTTAATAAAGTAGAAAAAAAGAGTAAATAAAGTTTGACATCATATTTTTTATTCTTTTAACTTTTAAATTAACAGTGAGTCATAGATTTATTTTCATATATTCAAACTCATATACAATAAATTGTAGTACCATATATCATCAACACTTCAGCTTATCAAGCCCAGGTTGTAGTCTGACAGTCCAGTCAATACAATTGCAACATTCGCATAAGTAGATTTTAACACTTCCAATAAAAATGTTATCCTATTTGGGATTTACGAACTTCTATAGATCGAGACAACGTAGCTTCGGATGTCCCCAATTGACGACTTACAATCAGCACCGTGAGCCCTTTCGGCAATTTAATGCACCGGAACCAGAGGTAATCGAACTAACTAGTGTCGAGGACTTGGCCCCTAAGCTCGAAGCCCTAGCGTAATTAGCACCGGCACCACCACCCGAAGGCGTGAAGAAGGCACCATTTAACATTAGATCTCCTTCAGTTCTCCAGTTCCAGCTCTTCCACTCACTTTCTGGTGCATCTTCATGTTTGGTCACCTGTACCATTTCAATAATTTGGTTAGTAGATGTAGCTCTTAATTTTTTGAGCAACCAATTCTTTCACTATCAAGAAGCTGGTAAAAGATCATACTCCAAAAGGGGGTCATAATTTTGGTACTGCTACATGTACTCAACCGCAACATTCATTGATGTCACATCTTTGCAACAGTTTTTTCATATTTAAGTTAGCACTAGTTTTTAAATGTATCATGTGACATCATTTATAGAAATTAACAAGTAGTAAGTTCCTAACCTCTTTGCTGAATCTGATATTGGGTGCAAGGAATCTGTTCCCTTGGCTATTAATAGTAGGATTTGCACTACCTCCAATTGCATACATTTCCCAGTGGGTATAGTCATTGTTCACCACATGGAAGTACCCATGTCTACATCTGCCATGTGATATGTAACAAATTGAGCAACTTCTACCCAAATATCATATCTCAAAACAATAATAACATAAATAAAAAATTGTTCGTAGTTTAGTTCGAATCACCTTTATCATTTTAAAACTAAACAAATAAAACATTAGTGTCACCAAAAATTAGTCAGATTTTACCTCGGCATCCTTTGCACAAGTCCTTCACCAAAGTGATTGAACGCAATCGTAACCTGCATACCCTTATCCTGGTCATAAGAATCACTATGTCCCAAAAGCATGACCTTATCATGGTGAGTCATAAAGTTATTCGAAATTGTTATAGCAGTGGATCTCATAATTGCGTCGATTAACCCATCCTCACAGTTTGAAAACGAGCAATGGTCAACCCAAACATGACTCCCTCCAAAAATGGACACACCGTCTCCATCGGATATCGTCCTCCACCCGTAATGCCTAGGCGAACTCCGCACCATGGCGTTACCGCCCGGCTTGCAATCATGTATGTGCACGCCATGAATAATAATGTTAGTTACATATTGTATGGTAATGCAAGGACCATTAGCAATGTGTACACTTGCACCCCTGCCATCAATGGTCTTAAATGAGTTCATGATGAGCTCCTCCTTTAATCGAATCACCATGTCACGGGCAAATATGATCCATAACGGCTTATCTTGTATAACGGCATGACGAAGCGTTCCCCGCTTAGGATTGACAGGATCATCATCCCCGGAGTCTGTGACAACGTAAATTTTACCATCCCTACCACCAATGGCGTTCTTCCCAAACCCAATCGCGCAATCTGCCAATCTTTGACGGTTTTTCTCCCAATTGGGATCGCAACGCCAGCAGTCATCGATCGGATTGCCCGTATTACATGATAAGAATCCCAATTTCCTCCTTGATGCATTCAGTTTCCTGCATTATGCGGTAAGCAATACATCGTTAGATTAGTTAAGAAGTAAAGGTGATAAATCATTAAAGTATTAACATATACAACGAATTGCAGCGTAGTTGATAAGACACTTCCTTCAACTAAAAAGATGGAAATTCTAGTCACATTTACTGTTTTTAAAAATTAAAAGTATCAATGCTTAGTACTTACGAATGCACTTCTTGGACAACAAGTTCAGGGTCTTGTCTTGAAAAAGAGGAGGCAAAGATGGATGGAAGTACAAGGGCAAATAGGATAAGGGGGAGAAATGTGAGTGATGGGAAGAAAGCCATGGTTGGGAAAATGAGTTGGAGTTGTTTGTAGGAAAGGAGAGGGAATTTGATAGGGTATATAAAGGGAATTAAAGCCGGACTATAAGGCGTGAATTAACTAAACATATAGGGTCTACTTGGCCTTTGTGATTACCGGTATTATGGGGAGTCATTATCATCTAAAAATGGTTTCGGTTTTGTTTTCATTTCGGACGTTAAACTTTGGTCCAATGAATTTAGTCCACCAAGTAATAAAAAATAAAAAATTATCTGATTCGTATAGAATTTGAATGGGTATTTGGAGGGATTTTGATAAAATTATGTTTGGAATGAAATTGAAATGAAATATTTAAAGTGTATTTTAGCCCAAATTACTGTTCATCGAGCCAAATGGAGCGATTTAAATTCTATGACAATCATCCCTATTCACCAGCTATACCACAATCAATTTAATCTAGTCCACCAAGTCAACTATTGTAATATTGTTGAAATTCGAGCCCTTTTTATACTCTTGTATACTCTTTATTATTTTAATAAATTTAATAGTTTAAAATATAATAATTTTTTATTCCTGATCCAGATTTAACTTCTATAAATATGAATATAAATTTTAAGATAAAAACAAGTAAACTATGAAAGATGTTAATAAAGTAGAATATATTTATTATAACATCCTGAAATTTCATTTTTGTACCAGTGTCCATCCGCAACCTTGTCGAACCGACCCAACCAATAGGATAAGTCAACGCTCGCCGTCATCTCTCTCCAACATCCCTCATCTTCTTTCGTTGTGTACCAGTCATCTAACTTGAGTGCTGAAGTCCATACGGTCGGCACCACACCGATGTCACTAGACACGGAACCACATTCGTGTAACAGATGGCCATCGCTGCCCCAATTTTTTTACGTGAAGTTACTTTTAGACCCCTCAACAAAATATTTTGCATATAGATATCTATATGAGATGTGTGAAGTACCCATTGTGCATGTCGTTTGTTCAAGTGGTTGAGTTCTAAGGCTTAGCGCCTTGCATGATCCAGCGATTAGGGTTATCAGTTCCCATTGCCGACATATTTATTTTTACTATTTTTCTTTTTAAAGTTATCTTGTTTCTCTTTTAAATTTCTATTCTTCACAATTTCAAAATTAGATACTATAGGATTATTAAAAAATTAAATAATTTAAATTTACTCATCACATCTTTATATAAATTTTCACTTTATATTTATCTTTATCTTTTAATTGCTTTCAAATTTGATTCTTCACAACTTAATTCTAAATTTCACTAAAATAACAATAAATTTATATTTTAAATTTAATCTAATTTCATTTACGTTGAATACTAACTTATTATCATTTACATTATTATTCTTATTATATATCAAATTTTTTGATTAAAACTGTTAAAAAAAGATATTATAGTTAGAGAAACTTATTAAATTCCAAAGGAGTGTAGAAAAAATAAAGTGAAAACTTACATTATAACATTAAATTTATATTTGCATAAACGTATACTTATTCATCTCTTTATACACATATTTCTAATGTAATTTCTAATTTATGAAATACCTTTTAATGTAATTTTTTATTTATTTAATAATTTAATATATTAATAACTTGAATATATAAATATATTTTCGCTACCCCTAAAGTAATTTACTACGTCCGTCCCTGGATGTCACTTTGGAATCATACGTCTTTGTTTGTTATTGTTGCCTTCCAGGTTTCTGGTGTATCCTCTCCCATAATTTTTTAATCCTAATTTAATTATAGATTTATGAGACAGTCCTTTTTATGTAGTTATTTCAGAGGATCCTCCACGCAATAGGGAGGGAGGGCATATAGAAGAGTAAACCTAAATGTAGACCTATACACCACATGCAATCTACTGTGTTAGTCAATGGTGCTATGGCTGGTGTTATGGCAACACTTGAAACAAACCAACTTCTATATTACACATATATAAGAGAATTGCTAAGGATCTCTATAGGATAAACATATGAGTAATCATGTGTGGTTTCTAAATGTTGTATAAGGATAAAACTAATTATTCAAGTGTCACTCAAGTACTCACAAAACATTTTGAAGGTATCGTTCTTTAAATCATATGAAAGTAACATGTGAATTAGGCATGATCTAAGGATTACATAACTTCTTGCTGATAGTTTTAGGGGTTCATCAATGGAAAGAAAAACGCATTTATGTTTCTTATTGTAAGAGACCAAATTATAACCTAAATAAAAACACCCATCACCTGTTCATTTTCCATCGGCTAAGTCTCTAGGTCACTCAGAATCACTGAATCTAACTAGGTTGTAGTTAGTATGTCTTGAGTACCATAAGCCCAAGTTTGTTGTTCGAGCGGTATATTTCAAGATCCTTTGACAACACCAAGGTGAGAGATTTGGGGATCAGCCTGGTACCTGAAAGAAACACATACTGCATATATATGGTTGGAGTGGATCACTGTAGAAACCAACATGCTATCAGTCAATTTCCTGTTAAGTGTAAGTGCAACACCAACTCTAAAATCATCTTTAAACCGAGCAGATACAGTCAATTTCCTGTTAAGTGTAAGTGCAACACCAACTCTAAAATCATCTTTAAACCGAGCAGATACAGTCAATTTCCTGTTAAGTGTAAGTGCAACACCAACTCTAAAATCATCTTTAAACCGAGCAGATAAAAGTTCTGTTATTAAAATAGCAGTTTTAACATCCTGTTGGTCAGGGTTAATTTTCAAAGCACATTCTATTTCAAGCGAAGGTCTAAAAGACTCAAACCAGACACCAAATTTCTAAAACGTTGTAGCTCATCATGCATAGAAATTAAACAACGGATGTTCCTTAGAGCCAGAAAAACACTCTTAGGTAGTAAGTGAGACATAGTAGAAGACATATACCTCAGGAGATGTGGTAGAGATGAACACATACAATCTTACCTTGTATCTATAGTAGACTCTTGCTTTACGCCTAGTGTGTACACCATCAACTAGATTACCAATCACTTGAGCAGCAGAGTGATTCATTTTGTTACCAGTAGAAAGAAATTGTTTACTCTCTGAATATCATATATGATCTTAAGTTTTAGCATTAGATTCTTCTGGTGTATGTAGAACACCATTAGGTGGATTGGGAATGCTAGTGTCTCTTCCTTCATTGATATTGGGTGTGTGTGGAACATTACTGGTTGAGTCATCTTTTCTTTGAGAAAAAGTTTTGATAAGTCAAATATGGTCCGAGGAACAATTCGCAGCCTAAGCCGTCTTAGGTCGAACCATAGGCAACGATCAAGGAATGAAGCTCAACGCTCTAAGTCTCTACGACTTCCTAGTAGGGTTCGATCAAGGTGTGATCGAGGTGCTCGAGGGAGGCAACAAGCCTACCGAGGGCAACCAAAAAGGAAGGGTCCAACAAGGTGCAATCGAGGTGCTCGAGGGAGGCAACAAGCCTATCGAGGGAAATCACGACGGAAGGGTCCGACAAGGTGCCATTAAGGGAGACCGCAAACCTATCGAGAGTAGCCTCGAATCAAGGGTTCGATCTAGCAGGGCCAAGCATTCAAGGGTCGACATAAGGGTCGTGAGGATCGCTCTATCCAACTGAGGATACCTTCAACGCCCACTACAATATCTAGAATAGTGTAGTTTATCCTACTATATATAGCAAGTAGAAGGTCATTTATTACAGACATACAATTAAGAATAGGAAGGATAGCTAGCTCAAAGTCTTGCTAGTAAGACATTGTCCACCACTTGTAATCACTATGCACCGAAAGAGAGCATCGAGTACCCTCCCATGGACGTAGACACCCATTACCGAACCACATAAACCATGTCTCATTTAGTGCTTTTGTATCTCTTATCGTCGTTCATACCTCTATCGCTCCCATACCCAACAACGGCTATACCCGTGGGATAAATCATGCATCATCATTTGCGCCGTTTGTGGGAATCGGCACAAAAGGTCATAGCAACATCAATAGCAACTAGATCTAGGAAGCAGTTGTTGGAAACTCAGATCAGGGACGGAGAAGGTGGTAATGAAGGATAGACGATAAACCAACAGGAGAGGCTAGAGGAAGGACATGAGAATCCTTTACTCACTATGCGAGAGGATTGAAGGACACTGAACTAGACCAGGCATCAGAGACTTTGCTGGTGCCGAATCCTATTATTGTGCGAACAACTAGAGATGACCATACTACAGCACTACTAACTTCAGGTAGGCAATTTGAGATCTTAGTCAGCTTCCTCAAGGAATAGACGCTAAGATAATCAACCCAAACGCACCCCTGTTGTTCACCAAGCTAGCCCACAATCAGACGTAAACCATCAGGGACCCTGACCGATTGCAGGCAAAGAGGTCTTTACCAAGGCTGGAGTCTAAGGTACGGCTCGAGAATGGCATGAAGCCAGTGTGGAGAGTAGTGCGAGGGAACCACCGAGAGGTCGCACCCGTGTAGGAAGATGCAGAGGGAGAAGGAGAATAACCTGAGAGATATGAGGCGCAGAACACGACCTGGAATGAGGAGCCCGAGTTACACATAGGATACGAGTATGGGCACGAGGCGGAGTACTTCGAACCAATTGAGTACTTCAAACCAATCGAGGATGCACCTGCAGAGGAGGGATGGATGTTCCCATTAATTCTCTAGCTCAAAGACAAAGTGTTACCCGGTAGTAGAAGTAAACCCAAAGTTGTTCGTCATCGGAGTCTGCAATTCTATTGGGATGGAACAACGTTGTACAATAGAAGATTCAATGGAACCGACCTGCGTTTCCTTGATTGTCCCTCGACCACCAAGGTTATGGAAGAAATTCACAAAGGGAGCTGCGAAAATCATTCAGGTGGATGAGCATTGGTCGACAAAGTTTTTAGGTAAGGAACTATTGGCCAACTATGAGGGTCGACGCGGTGGATTTCTCTACTAAGTGCGATGAATGCCAGCTCTTTGCCAACCTGTCGCATCTGCCAGGACGATCATAGATGCCATATGTGGTCTCACTGCCCTTTGATTGATGAGGACTCGACATCGTCGGACCATTCCCCAAGGGTCCAACGCAGTTCCTGATTGTGGCGGTGGAGTATTTATCCAAATGGATCGATGCAATAGCGGTGACTAAGATCACGGAGGACAAAGTTAAGCAGTTCATTTGGACCAAAATCGTGTATCATTTGGGGCTCCCACGCACATTGGTGGCAGATAACGGTGCCCAGTTCCGAGGCAAACAACTTAAAGCAATGTGCGAAGAATACGTGATAGAAAAATGATTTGCCTCGATTGGGTATCCGCAGGCGAATAGCCAGTCTAAGGTCTCCAATCGAACGATAGTCATAAGCCTCCAGAAGCAGCTCGGGGACGCTCGAGGGAAATGGGTGGAAGAACTGGAAGGTGTACTATGTGGGTACCGAAGTACTTTGCGAGCTGTCACTGGTTAAACCCCTTTATGCTTGGTATATGGTTCTATGGTAGCCACTATACGCATGCACTGGTACGAGCCTCCCGAGAACAACGAAGCTCGAGAAAGTGAATTGCAGTTTTTAGATGGCACTTGAACCTCGGCCTTGTCCAGAATCAACGCTTATCAAGCCAAGATTGTGTGAGCATACAACAAGACGGTCAGGCCTTGAGAAATCCAAAAGGGGGACTTGGCTTTGCGATGGGTGGACATACTAAAGCATGTGGGGAAAATGAGACCCAACTGGGAAGGACCCTACAAAATCACAGCCGCTAATCCCAACGACATCTATTGCTTGGAGGACTTCGAGGGGAGACTAGAGAAGTAGACATGGAATGTCAAAAACCTTCATAGGTACTATGCCTAGTTTCGATGAACTGCACTTACCTTACATCTTTCTTTAGCTTAACCCTACTATTGTTATCCTTCGATATATGAATAGTTTGCACTTTGATTTGGAAGGATTTTTGTATTAAAGATCCACGTTCGATGTTAGTCTCGAGTGTTACATCAATGTATGTTCCTCTTAAAGCTTTGAAAGAGCCTCGACTAATAGAGATGATTCTGAGTTAGTAACGTGCGACACATCGTATTATAAAAAACCTGGCTATCTTTAGTATTGTGCAAACATTGTAATATGAAAGAACTCGGTTAACATAGAGTGATAGTCTCGACGGAAACATCAAACACGATTGACCTCTTCTCAGACTCGCTATCTTGAGAATGATTGATCTCATTAAAACTTGAAAGTACCTAGACTATCTGTGCATAATGGTGCGCTTGAGTGTTGAATCGCACACGAAGGAAGTCATTCCTAGACTTGCAACCTCGAAATGATGGACTCAATTGTGCGAAGAAGACTCAAACTGCCAGTTACAGCTAGTGCTCATCATCATCAAACATCCATCGACTATGAAGCCTGCTCTTTCGCCAAGTACTACAAAGATCGAAGACTCAAGTTTTTCAGAGTTCGAAGATTATGGGTTCTCTTGAGGGGATCAACGAGTCAAAACTACTTCGAATACTGGGGGACAATGTTTACGAAGGATCAAGACCAAGCCATTTCGGAATTACAGGAAGTAAAATTCGATGGGGAAAGGAAGCAATCAACTACAATAAAAGTAGAACACGGTACAAGTATTATTGCAAAGGTGGTAGTATTATTATATCACTCGAAGCATTACAATGCAAGATGCAATACAAAGATGAAGTACAAACATGGTCTACACAAAGAATGTAGCCTATCTATCCACGGAGACTACTAAGGCCTATACCTTGGAGCCTCCTGTTGCTTCTCGGGTTCAACAACAGGTGCTCGGTAGGAGCTGTGCTCATTCATTTGCTAGGGGGTGGCAGTGTCAATCTGGTGCAAGGATTAATCACTATACCCTTTAAGATTTAATAGATAATTCCCTGCAAGCAGTATGGAATACTACTCGCACTTCGGTATCCTTCGGTATACATCGAAGGAGCATTACAAAGTAAAAGCTGCTCTTTCTCAATCTGATGCATCCTAATAGAACTTCATTCAAGGATCAAAGTAGCATCGACCTCCACTTGTTCTGCCTCTCTTCTCTAGTTTACAAGAGCAGCAGGTCCGCAACCATGTCTCATGAAGCTTATTTTGCTTCTCCTTATCAGCTTCCCAAGAGTACCATGAGCTCACGACGAAATCAGGAGAAGGAACCAGGTCCCTCGACGAGGAGAAAGAGGAGGGGAAGAGGTTTATCGCGGAGGCCATGTTAGTGATTCTAATCTCTCCTGAAAGTCTCGGGCCAGTTGATACACTACCTTAAAGAGCCAGTTCGTGCCAAGGAAGGGCTTTTGGTAAAAGAAAGAGCATGATCATGGCAAAGAGCGTGATTTGGGCAAAGGAAGACATGGCTTATCAGAAATGGGCTCAGTGGAAAGTAAGGGACTAGGCGGTGCCAGGTTTTTGAAATGAAAAGTTTGAATGGTGTGGGGAAATTGAACTCAAAGGCTTGGCTATTTATAATGAGAACAAGTATGCGCATGCCAAGGGGTCGTAGATCAAGGGGAATTTCGAGCAGGATACTTGCGAGAAGAGCAGGGGGAAGCATAGTACGGGATCGAAGGATGTCTCGAGTTGATCCCCGATTCGAGGGGTCCAATGGGTCGATTTATCAAAATTACGCTTGGGTGATTCCTTGCATGCTCCTGGCCCTCGGGCAAAAATGATCGATTGAGCGCCAAACGTTGGCTCCGACCTCGTTTGCCTATTCGAAGCTTCACATGGGGAAACGACCTCGATCTCTCCCAGCCGTTATGCAAGAATTCCCCCAGCCCTCGTGCGAGAATGCTACTAGCTTCTTCAACATGAATGCTCGTTTGTGTGCATAACGCTAGCTCCGGCCCCATTGCCTATTCGAATGCTCCTAGCCTGAGTGCATGAATTCTTGATTGTGTGCATAATGCTGGCTCTGACCACTTTGCCTATTCGAATGCTCGGTTGTGTGCATAATGCTGGCTCCGGCCCTAACGCCTATTCGAATGCTACTGGCCCTCGAGTAGGAATGTCTTGATTGTGTGCATAACGCTGGCTCTGGCCTCGTTGCCTATTCGAAAGTTCGATTGTGTTCATAATGATGGCTCTGGTTTCGTTCCCTATTTGAAACGTGGGGCGACAGCCTCGCATGCTCTTGGCCCTCTCGTGGGAATGCTCCCAGTCCTCTTGAGGGAATGCTCCCAGCCCTCGTGCGGGAATGCCCTTGGCTACCTAAGAAAGAATGCTCGATCATGTGTCTTACGATGGCTCTGACCTTGTAGCCTGTTCGAATGCTCAATTTAGCGCAAGTGTTGCGTATTCAAGAGGGCGCAGGTAGGCTCTGACCCCGTCGCTCCTTCCTATCTCATTCTTTCCGCAACCTACTATCAGTTCACTATCTTTATCTTATTCACGATCATGGAATCGATCGACTATCTTTATCTTATTCTCAATCGTGGGATCGATCGACTACCTTTATCTTATTCTCGATCATGGAATCGACTGACTATCTTTATCTTATTATTATCGATCGACTATCTTTATTTTATTATTATCGATCGACTATCTAATTGATCATCACATAACGGTTGGCTTCTTCATTACTTGTAGTTTGGCCCAATCGATTGCTTGAATAATGACTAAAGAGATTTAACCAGAACCATAAGATCGAAGCATTCATATTGGTCAATTTAAAAGTGTTACATTCTGATGAAAAGTACGAGTTACAATAGAGTTCCATGTATTACCCGAAGTACAACTTACGATAGAGTTCGATAGCTACAACGAAGTACAAGTTTGACAGCCACAAAGGAACCAGGAAAGCAAGTTTTAATAGAGTTTGATGGTTACAAAAGGTTGTTGGTAGGCCTTGGTTCATTGTACACGACCATCTGTTGATTTGTGGAAACTACATAAGGAAAGGAGGAAGTCAATCTCAGGGTTCGATCTAAGGGCAAGCTCCTACTAACAAGAGTTCAAAAGCTGGAGCAGGAAAAGGAGTTCATTGGCTGAATCCTCGCTCATATTCCCACGAGAAATGAAAAATTGAGGATCTACATGATGCAAATCAACCAACCCTCTTCTTAAAGATTATCAAGCAGATGAGCCAGTCTCATCTCTGTGCAATAAGAGAAGGCTATTACAAGCACAAATTGGACCAGGATGCCTCGAGGAGAACAACCCAGACTCAACATCAGTCTTATTCTAGCATGACACTTACGACATTACCTTCGTCTTCATCTCCCACTTGAGAGATGACAAACGCAGGACTCCAGGACCAGGCCACAACACACTTGCATTCACATTTAGGATATTGGATTCCACCAATATACTGAACAACAAGCCTTCTCACGGTTATGGATTTACCCACGGACACGGGCCGTGACTGGTGGAGCCTACCAACGGAGTGATGAAAAGGGGGCAAAGTATAATGAATCTTGTCTCTTTTGATCAATATATGGAGCAATAACATCAACCGACCGGAATGAATGGCCGAAAGAGTGAAGGAAAAAGGACAAACAGTAAAGCAAATGGGGGACTCAGAGGCCAATCACGAAGTTCGCCATGGCACGACATGAAGAAGGAGTATCGGTGAAAAGAAGTCAAGGCATTTGTCAAATATGGAAAAAATGAATCAAAGAAGTGGAGCCTTTATAGTGAAAGTTAAGGCAGCGAGGGGCACATCGAAACAAAGTTGCGAAGTTAAGGGCGCGACGAGCACCTTATTCAATACAAAGACGTCACACGGCCATCCGGATCGAGACATTGAAATTCTTATCTGCATAACTCCTGATTAGAATTTTGGGGACTTATGATAAGTCAAATATGGTCCGAGGACCAATTCACAGCCTAAGCTGTCTTAGATCAATCCATAGGGAACGATCAAGGAATGAAGCTCTTCGCTCTAAGTCTCTACGACTTCCAAGATGGGTTCGATCAAGGTGCTCGAGGGAGGCAGAAAGTCTACCAAGAGTAACCACAAAGGAAGGGACCGACAAGGTGCGATCGAGGTGCTGGAGGGAGGTAGCAAGCCTATCGACGACAACCACAAAAAAGGGTCCGACAAGATGCGATCGAGGTGCTGAAGGGAGGTAGCAGGCCTATCGAGAGCAGCCTCAAAAATCAGGGGTTCGATCTAGCAGGGCCAAGCATTCAACGGTCGCTATAGGGATCACGTGGAAAGCTCTATCCAACCGAGGATACCTTCAAAGCCCACTACAGTATATAGAATAGTGTAGTTTATCGTACAATATATATCAAGTAGATGGTCATTTATTACAGACAAGCAATCAAGAATAGGAAGGATAGCTAGCTCAAGTCTTGCTAGTAAGACATTGTTTA
This sequence comes from Plantago elongata, assembly GCA_036897095.1. Classification (NCBI taxonomy): domain Eukaryota; kingdom Viridiplantae; phylum Streptophyta; class Magnoliopsida; order Lamiales; family Plantaginaceae; genus Plantago; species Plantago elongata. The sequence continues at coordinate 16,476 of JAYMSP010002150.1, forward strand.
CCACTTGTAATCACTATACACTGAAAGAGAGCATCGTATACCCTCCCGTGGACGTAGGTACCCATTTACCAAACCACGTAAAGCCTGTCTCATTTACTGCTTTTGTATCTCTTATCGTCATTCCTACCCCTATTGCTCCCATACCCAACAATAGCTATAACCATGGAATAAATCAGGCATCATCAACTTTATGAGTTCACTATTTTAGGTATAAGAATACATTCTACTTTACTTTCACCTGTTTCAACAGGGTCTCCTGTAACACTAATAGAATCATAAAACACAACATTAATTTGCTATAATAAGTTCGATTTGGTTAGGAGTCTTATCTATTTAAGTACTGTTTTGGTTATTGTTAAGAGACAGTTTAGTTGATTATTGAATAAAAAAATTATAGGGTTTTCTCTCAAATATGTCAATTCTTCGGTATCCTACAGGTCGATGAAACTTTGAATTATCGTTTTTCCTTGCTTGTCCACGCACGCTGCATCAGAACTATGTATAGGCGTATAAAGGAACATGTTGATGATCTTAAAAACACTAAATATATCTCTGCTAAAGTTAAATCTATTGTGGTGTCAACACTGTATAAAAACAAGGGGCAATTACATCTACACCCACTGTTAGATTTAAAAGTTGCAGATGGCTACCACCCAGATCAACAATTACATATAAGTCCTAGTCGATAAAAATCAATTACATCCAGGTCCACGAATTTGACTTTCAGCGAACTTAAGCCCGAAAAAGTCATTTCTGTCCTTGTTTGAATTTCAAATTTTGCATTTGGCCAAACAGGCAACAGTATACATCATTACGATCACCTGCGATGTTCTATTCGCCATTTCACCAACCGTAAGCAGAAAAACTGAATCCATTCAATGAATTCAAGCTGCATAGCTGAAAATTCCTTTATAAAGCTCGCAGTAGCTACGAAGCACAATAAGAACCAGAGTATAATCCACAGCAATCCCGGGGAAAACAAAGCTAACAAACCTAGAAGCACAAAATCCACAAACAATGCAAACTGAAATCAACAGAATCATCAAATCGAGCATAAAATAAAATTACAAAACAAACTCAACAAAAACAGCATTAGTTTATTCATTCATAAGCACAGATTGATTCATCATTACTAATAAGAAAGATGAGAGAGGGTTCAATTGGTGATAACAGTGCCAACAACAGGGTATTTGGCATGAAACTTCTTCTCCCAGTCATCAAGCACATCGATCTCTTTTTCGGAGAGGCCGTCGAGAGAAGCAACGACGTCTTCTTCATTTTTGCTCATCTTCGCGAGAGCGCGGCTGGCATCCTTGCCGGAGAAAAGGCAATAGGCGCCGCCAGGGCCATAGAAGGACTTTCCGGTGGTGACATCGTAGATTTTTTCCCTAATAGCCACATAGATCGGCTTCGATGGATCGGTTCCATCGTAGTTTTTTCAGCTGCTCAGTGGTTAGCTCCATTGGTGGATCAGATTTTTTTTCTTTTTCTCAGGTTTGTTTTTGCTCACCCGGAATGATTGATGATATTGCTAAGGCTGTGTTTGGTTTGCAAGTAAGTGAATAGTGAATTAAGCTGGTCAACGTTTTTACGAATTTATGAGATTGGATGTAATTGTTGATCTCGGAGAATTCATATGCAACTTAGACATCCTGCAGGGGTCCCTGTGTAATTTTTTCCAAAAACAATTGTATAAAGAATTGAAAATCTTGATCAGGTTATGCTTGTATTGTTGTTGTATCTGTGTTTATGCAGGTATGTGGTATTTCGTCAGTGAATACTCTAGACATATGACATGTGTTAAACTGCTAATGATTATTTAAAGGAAGTTGTTCCTCAGTCGGGATTGGTGATCTGTGATAGTGGAACATAAGGTAAGAAATTTCTAAATCTTGATGGTATTTCAAATTTAAAGTATATCCTTATAATTAGTGGATTAGTTGCAAACTTATTGAGCATAACTGCATAAGTCATATATGTGATGATTATAGGCGGGTTTACTTTGATAAAAATATCTTGCATTCTCTACAATGACAATTATGATATTCTAATTTTTTGATTTGTCCTAATGTTTCACATTAGATATATTATTTAAATGATACCACATAAACATAAGTCATGTGTGATTGTTGGAAATATCACAATTTATTTTTGGATATATGGATCTAGGTGAAATATGCCAACGGGAGTAATGTGTGAAGAAGCATATAATAAGGGTACATGGACATTTACATCCTTTTTTTTCTCTGACATTTCAAAACTTTGGCAATTACACCTAACACCCTTAGATGACTTTCGATTCCTATCATTTTAAAAATTACGTTTGGATCTATTCTTCAATTAAAATATTAACTTGGTGCGAAATGATTAATTTTCCCATCTAATAAAACATTTCTTATAAATTAAATAACTAAACTAAGGAGCATAATAATTTAGTAAGTTTTATTAGGATAGAGCAGGTATAATACTCCTACTCAAGTTCAATTATGTTCTAATCCTTACTAAACATTGTACGAAATTGAAGAATTAGTTCATGAAATTAATAATCGAACTGAAATTGGAAATTTTTAACGTAAGGAACCCTAGTTTATTTAATTTATCAAATCTTTTTATACAGTGAAGGTATGTGTATGAAACCTAAATACAGAAGGACAATCGGTTTATTAACTAAATGGAAGTAATTAACGAAAAGAGAAAATAAAAATTGGTAATTAAAGAAAAGGGAAAAGAAAATGTAATAAGGGCATAATAGAGAAAATACATTAATTTTGTCTCTTGAGATAAAAGTTCCAACCCTTAGGTATGATAAACAGTCTCAGAAATTAACTAAGTCCAAGAAGCTACGATACAATGCAAGAGTAGGGGTGGGATAAGGGTTCTGGTAATCCCAAACCCGTCCCAACCCTATAATATAAATTCCCAATACGATCGGGTATTTCGGGATTGGATACCCGCAGAGTAAAATCTTGGAAATTTTATTGAGTTTACAGGTCGGGATTGGGAATCAAATATATATTCCCGAAACCCGACAGGTACCCGAATATCTAACTATTTAGGAATGATTATATCTTTTTCTATATAATATCAAGTCATGATTCCATATAGTAAATATATGTATTTCGTATTTTCTAGATATATAATCTTATCTGCCATTATGTTGTATATTATATGTCCATAATTATACTGTTAATTTTCATTTAAGACATATTGATCTGTACGTTGTATCTCTAAATTACATTTGTTCACTGTAGAAAGATTTGCATTCCACGAGCTATTTTCGTACATGATTCCGTTGTTTACATTAATTTAATCATTATTGTATTGGATGAATCTCACTCTCTCATCTTAGGCGTTTAAAGTATTCTTGACCTATACTGTATGCATGTCTTAATAAATAGCTTGAAAGTTAACTTTGATTTTTTTCAATAAGAGTTAGTTTATGAAATAAAATTAATACATATATAAAATAATTAACCGATAGGTCAATCCGATTCCGATCCGGACTTTTGCGGGTACCCAAACATAAAGTATCCGCTATAAATAGGATTGGGATGCATAAATTTAAACTCGAATTATCGAGTACTCGAAATTTAATCCCGAATTCGTCCCGAACCCCTATGCAAGAGTCCAACTCTTCTCCAAATCCAAGAGCCTAGGATCTAATCCTGCATAAGTGACTTGGGGGGGGGGGGGGGGAGAAACCTTAATACTCGGCTTGCTTAAGAACAAGCCGGACTAGAGACTTTACTCGAGAGTGATTATGAGTCGACTCTGTATAATGGTGAAGGTTATTAGCTTATAGTAAAATGAGAAGATTAAGTGAACTTGTTGATTTACCTTGAAAAGTATGCAATATTTATAGAGATTATTCCCCATTTAGGGGTAGACTCCTTGGATTGTGTCAAGTAGAAGGCTAAGATGAAGCCAACAAGGCTTAATTAGGCCTATGGACCATAATATAGTCATAACCCATTTCTCAATTGGGCTTCAAGGTTAGATTATACATTTTGTGGGTCTCTTGAGGGCACTCTCATCCTCCTTGCCCGGGGCAGCATCCGAGGAGAATGCTTCGGATCTGGATATCTGAAACTGGTTGTGCCCTCTTCCAATGAATTCACTATGGTCTGCTTTACTTGGTTTCTCTTTAGGTTCGGTTTGTAGACTCATATGTGCTGGTTGCCTGGACCTGCTCACTTTGATCCAGATCCCCATCTTGTCACGGCATTCTACATATTTTGGCCAGTTCCAACTCCGGTTTTCCTTAGTTCGGGTCTTTAGAGTCGGATCTCTTAGGTTCTTGCCACGTAGTACCGTGATATCTTAGAATTCAATCCTGAACATCCAAATAACGGATTTGACATATTACCGTATTAACATTGTCACTCTTTCTTTTTCAGGTTTGACTTTTAAACTTTATTATAAATATGTATTTATTTCAGTTTATAGATTATCGTTTATCGTAAAATTTAAACTGTTAAAGATCCAAGTGTTTATATAGTATTTAAAAAGGTGGTTAAAATACGTAAATCTCCCTTCCAAGAAATACAAATAGTTCTGTTAGCTACCTAACCAGAAATGACCTTTAAAGTGAATTCCATTTAATCCTTTTTGTCTTAGGCATTTGATATCTTAACTTTATTTTTGTAGGATGTAATTATGTATTAACGAAACGCATGTTGACATATGCCTTTCTTTTTGGTATTTTATGGCCACCGACAGTAATTATATTCCGGTGCTTCATAATCTATATTATCATACTAGTTTATTTTACATAATTATTAATTACTATGAAAATTGAATAAGAAGACAATTAGCTTTCATTGTCAAATTTGATTCTCATTTATCATCCGTTGAATGATGATCTTTACTCCATGATGTTGCTTTTACTTTTTGACAAAATAATTGATTTTCAAACAAAATATATATTTCGTCATTTTCCCATGATCCAAAAGTGCATATTTAGCTTAGAACTTGTAAGCTTTCAAAATCATCGAAACATACCACTAAAATCCAGATTTATAGATCTTATATATATTTGGACAAGCAACAGGATTTCCCATAGTATGATAAGGATCTCTCACAAAATTTTCTTCCTTTAATTACGTACATTTTAAGTTTGCTTTTAATTTTATGTTAGTTTTAATTACTCCATCAATTCCAAAATTTAATGTCTCATTAGAACGTAAAACAATGAGGATTTCTCAACTTACTCAGTATTTCAGTTTAAATAACAAATTACTCTCACACACACATATATACACAAATTCAGAAACAATTTTCACGGGAGTTGTTGTGTAACAATTTCTTTTCATAATATTCTAGCTAAACACACCAAGAAAATAGAAATAAATTTGCACAACAAAATAAAACAATAGAATAACATAATCAAAAGTACAGTTAATTTGTATTACAAATAAATTTTCAGAAATTGTGAACGGTTTGAAATACAACTAAACTGAAGTTTGAGTTCTTATACATGAAATTTCAATTTAAATTGAATTATTTTAATTGAAATTTTATCGCAAATCGTCACTAATTTCCTTATTCGATGTAAACTAGTATCATTAATTTTTAATTCGCTATACAAAAAATATTAAAGTCACAATATTTATAATAAAAAACCTAAACACACAGCAACAAAAGCCATCAACCAGTCTTATTGAAACATTTACATACTTTCAAGATGGTATTTGCTACTCACAAATTCATGATTTTTAAGGTCAATAAAAATGAGATAGTCTATAAAAAAATTGATTTTTCAATTAAATATTAAAATTCCATATTCTTTATATTAAAAATTCAGTAAATACTCACATACCCTAAATAAAAATCCAGACAACGTAAAAAACTACAGCCCTAAATAAAAAACCTCAGACACTAAATAAAATCCACAGACAATACGTAAAAAGCTACAACCTTAAATAAACAAACCACATGCATTGAATAAAATCCACATACCCTAAACAAAAAAAAACTCAAATAACATGTAAAAATCCACATACCCTAAATAAAAACTCACAGACAGTACGTACAAACCTCATGCACTGAATAAAATCCACATACTCTAAATAAAAAAAGTGAAATTTTCATATCTAATGAAAAAATCGCTCTTTTACTAGACTTTGTAAATGAAAAATCATGGGAATGTAATTGGCATTTCAGTATAAAAATCATGTTATGTATCAGTTTTAATGGACATGGTATTTGGAATTGAAATACCATGTTTGGTATAAATAACAATTTTTCGAGTTTTCTCATAATGTACTATAATATCCTTCCGCTATATATTTCGATTAAAATTATTACGTTTCTAAAATCTTATTAAAATGATTAAAAAAAATTGACTTATCAATAACTCTTCTTGCAACTTTATTCATGTTAGGCTATTGACTTTTTTTTTTAACGTCAAAGTTGATTCGAACCCCGATCTTATATCATAAACATTAATATAAGTAACATATACCATGATCATTCGAACCCCGATCTATTTAGAATTATTATTTTAAAGCTAGCTAACCTAAAACACGTTAACTACTCAATGATTTAAAGAGTCATTTATGATTTTTTTTTTTTGTTAATTAATTACTATATTCATGAAATCATATGTTTGCACAAAACAAGTGCTTGATGCATGCTAATCAAATGATGATTAATTAATTATTTTAGAGATAGATGACAATTATAATATGTTTTGTTGCACGCAGATGCCATAAGAAAAAAGATACCTTCAGCACGGTTGTTAAGAATATCTGTTAGTATTTTGATCACTCAGCAAAATGACTTATCCTAGTTTCAGAAAGGTGTTTAGTACTCTAGGTCACTTGACCATTATAAAGAAGAAATACACCAAATAAGATAGTTTTTAGAAACCTTGTAATAGGATGTTAGGTGTCTGAATGTAATTTTTAATTAGCTCGAAGAAGAAAAAGAAGGAGGCATCCAAGTAAAGGAGAAGACCTTTTGCACCAAGGTATCTGAAGATAAAGGAGGAAAGTCTCCTCAGATTGTTGCTTCCAGAAAGTCATGTGAAGACTTTTGTTTTGTTCAAAAAAAAAAGTCACAACAAGTTTCTGAGAAATGGAACATATGATGCTTCAGAAAGCTATATGCATCCGTTGAGACTACATGACGAAATATAGTACACTGCATTTAATGTTGGACATAAATGTCACTATCCTTCTGCAAAGCTCTCTGAAAAGAGATATACACATGGGGGTACTAGTTTCAAGATATGAACGGATTGAATTTGAAATATGTCTAACGAATACTATTCAGACGACTATCAAATTCACCTATAAATATCACCACTTAGAAGTTGAGAAATACACACACGAACTACGATCATATCAACTATCAAGCAAGTATTCTCTCAAGCATTCTTACTATAATTCTCCAAGCTATTTGTTGCGACTAACAAGCTCGAGAATTTACTAGTAGTTCTAAGTGTCCTGATCCTTCAACAAGTAGTGTAATTTGTGAAAGAGTTGAATTATTGGATAACTATCTGAGATTCATTATCTTGGGCCAGAGAACCTACCATATACTAGACAATTATATTAAGTAGTCTCATTCCTTCAAGCTCTCTGAACATAGCTGAAAAGTTATAAAGAGAAGCTTACCTGCCAATCAACATATAACCAACACCATCAAGACGTGGAGTACAAGAAGTACTTGATTTGGGAAATCAAGGAATAACTCCAAGTGTTATCTTGAGTACCAGAAGTACCTGGCTCTAAGAGCTGGGGAATAACTCGGGGGGGGACATTTGGTTGGGAACCATTTGTTATAGGAATCTTAGAATAGGACCAATTGTAAGAAGAACTCAATTTTGTTCAAGTGGATTCTAGGTCTCTGAAGGCCAAGTGGATTAGTTGGAGGATTACGCCACCTCCAGATACCACTATACTTGTTGTGTCATTTACTTTATGTATTTATATTTCAGCAACAAACACACACACGCACACACATTTACTCTTTCTAAGCACAAACTCATTTATTTATGGCATAAAGACTTCCGCTCTCTGATTATAAGTATTAGATACCTACAAGTATTTGAGAAATCGTGTTTATCGATAAAAGTTTGAAAAGACTATTCACCTCCCCAGTCTAGTCTTTTCTTTTGACATTATCTGGACCAACAAGTGGTATCAGAGCAGGAGGTTCTCAAGCCTTCTGCACTGAACCTCGATCCCCCAGATAGGTAAAGGTTTTTGTCGCTTTCTGAGGTCGTTTTTAATTGTGTGTTAAGTGTGTAGGTATGTCTCTGAGTGATGCCCCGGTTCTTAAACCCGAGAATTACGAGAAATGAAAGAACTATATGATGCTGCATCTTAAAACAATCAGTGATGAGATGATCTATGTGTTGGTATATATTAGGTCAGATAGTACTGTAAGCACACGCAGCGGAATTTCAAAAAATTTTAAGACCAACATGATAACAGTAATTTAACGTGCTTGAATAAACTGAAATCTTACTTTGTTAGCGATTCCAGTTTGTAGCTGGCAGCGTGCAACACGGGGTCAACAGGTTCAAGATCCTCTCCAAGCAAATCCCAATCCTCGTGTGAATCCAGATTATTTGAATCTCCTCAAACCTCGGTATCCACAGGAGTTCCTTTTTATCAAAAACAACGTTAAGATGTTCTTGTAATTGGATTATGTAAAGTGTGTTTGGAAGAACAAATCAAATTCGATCTTCACTGTTTTGTCTCCTATTATTTCTTTTGTTTTTGCTCAAGAAAACTGAACAGACAGACTGTTCAAGAAACTAATAAAGACTACAGAAAGAAACTAACTGGCCAAGAATCAAAATACCATTAAGCATCCTTAATGAACTCCTAATGACATGATTAGGAAGTGGGGTGAGTGGGGATACCCACGTTCACCACTTGCTGATGGGCCAAGACCAAGTTCTTTCCTCTCTTGCTCCCTTCTTGGCCCAACCAAGTCAAGCTTCATAAATTGGACTCCAATTCCAAATTAGTCCAACTATAACATTTCATTTTAATCGTTCAAATCCAATCGAACTAATTAAAATTATTCTTATATTATTTACAATAAATAATATTTATCAACATTCTTGATTTGGCAAAGTATTCTCCATATAGTGTGACCCATAGGGCCTTATATATTAAGCACTAATCCAATTAAGTTCCCGGTGAAACTCCTAGACAATTTACCGGACAATATTAATATATAGGGACGTTTGTGAGGATATACAAACCACCTGTAATGTAAGGCTCTAATAATGATATGGTCCTTTCTTTCACGAATATTCGAATAAGTCTAGAACTTGATTTCATGTCTGTTCCAATAACTTATTCATTTCTTTCTCAATATTCTTAGTTGATCCTCGATTATATTCAAACACTATTTTAAATACATCGTAATGCATTGGCCAATGACTAACGATCAACCTAATTATGAGATGTAAAGTATTCTCTCCAATGTCTATTGAGAGGAATGAATCCTATCTTGGCTCAACTACTACTCCCATGTGCTCC
>JAYMSP010002151.1:0-25963 GCA_036897095.1 Plantago elongata
TTTCTGCATTTACAATTATATTGGGTGATAATCAGGTTAAATACGATCGAATTAGGTATTCATGAAATAAAAAAAAATTTAAAAATCTGCCCAGTTTAGCGACGGATAAGTTATTCGTCGTTATTTCTAGCGACGAATAACATTTATCCGTCGCTAAAAAGTTAACAACGGGCATTTTAACGACGCTTGTTGTTATCCGTCGATAGACGGTCTAGCGACGAATCGGCCCTGTTATAGCGACGGATAAGGGTGTCGCTAGAACAGGCGATTTTTGTAGTGTCCGACGGAGGCAAGGTGGGCGGAGGAGAGCTCGACGTCGCGGCGGGGAGATGAGGGAGCGGGCTGTAGAATGGGATGAAGAAGATGAGTGAAATGGAGATTTGGGGATTTTATCTTTCTTCTTCTTTTTTTTTCTCTCTTTTTCTTTAAATTTATTGGATACGGATATCCGTTGGATTTATCCGTTATCCGACGGATTTATCGTATCAAATCCGCTCGAAATGAATTGGATAACGAATGGACTATTTTTCTATCCGTTTGACCGGATATCCGGTCAAACGGATGCGGATTGATCCGTATCCGTCCGTTACGCACCATTACAGTAACTTTTGGGCCGACCAACAATGTACTGCACCCTAACAGTAGCTTTTGGGCCCGATCGCAATTTACTGCACCCGGAACCGCATGGTCTAGTAGCCGAAGACCATCCGGACATGAAGAATTATTCATAATTAAATGAATGTAATAGAGAAAATGTGTGTTCCCTTATCTTGCGTACGAAATTCAACTTGATTAAATTGATTACTTTCACACATACCGGTTAGCTAGTAAGAATGATAACAAGCTTCAACCCTTGAAAAAAATAATATATCTACCGGAGACTACAAATCAAACTCATTTGCAAACTACATCCATTTTCTTGTAGATCAACAACTCAACTAAGATGAACTCCAACAGGAAGCAAAGGAGCCTTGGCAACACCGGAGTGAAAGAATATGAGCTCGTTCCCCAGGAAGACGAGGCCAAGGACAAGACGCGAAGAATAAATAGTTGTGTAACAATCATAGACCGGAAATCAAGCGAAGAGAGCGAAAATGGCTTAGGAGTGGCAGTCCATGATGATCCTGTCCTGCAGCAAGGCGCTAGGCCAAAGGAGTTTGCCAGTATCAGAAGTATGCTTGACAAGTCGCATCCAAGATTCGGGCCCATGTATGGGCAAGACCAGGCTTTTGTGCTGGAGATGAAGAAAAAGGTGTGGCGACATGTCAAAAAATCGGGGGAGGAAGATGATGGATTGACCAAGGAGATGTATTCGGCAGCTATCAGAAGAGTGGAGAAAGAAGTCAGAGAAGCTTATGGAGATAAACTGCCAAGCATGAGAAGTTCCAAGTTCCGGCTCATGATGGTACGAGATGGTTGCTTCTTCCTTCAGGTGGCTTTCTTGATTCTAGGGAAATCAGAGCACCTTGGTTATCCGGTAACAGATCCTATTTTCGGCAGAAAGCCCCACAGGAAGGACATCAACAAGTGGATGGAAGCCATGTTCTTCGTTGGAAACCAAATCCCGGTTGTCGTCTTGAAGGAGCTCCTGAAGGAAAAATTCTTCCAGGATGTGATTGCAAAAGCAAATTTGGTTCAAACTCAATCAGGTTTGTGCAGAAAGCTCTTGTATGAGCTCCTGGCTTCCCCGAAACAAAACATCTCCTGGTTTGATTCTTGGAGAACAAGAACATCATGTATGGAGCCTCAGCCGTCTGATCTTCTGCACAGCCTTCAGAATATGCTGGTCGGTCCAGATCATGATCACATCCACAATCTGGAGATAGACGATGACTTGGACCTGGAGGCAAATTACGAACAAGGAATCAACATCCAAGATAGAATCTTTCCTCGGGTGGCGAACAGTGGAGGTGAGAACGCTGATTCAAATGACCCCTTTAGAAACTTTTTCCGTGCAATGGAAAATGCTTACGACGATAGAAGGAGGATTTTCCCGTGCGCAGTAGATTTAATGCAATCAGGGATTCGTATCAAGAAACTAAAAACTGGGGGAATCAAGAGTATTCGTTTGGAAAACCACTATCTATGGGCGATTCTTTACTTGCCTGCTTTACCAGTCGACGATGATCTGGAGATACTATTCAGCAATCTCATCACTTACGAGGTGAGTCAAAAGATCGAGAAGCACAGCCGCCAAGTGAGTTCTTACATCCTGTTTTTGAAGGACATTGTGCAGACAACACGAGATGTAAAGCTCCTTCGGAAGAAAGGAATCATCGAAGGAAGTTCGGAGTATGCAGAGAAGTTACCTGTGATTCTTCGGAGGCTTGGTTCCGAAGACATAGCATTGACACCTGAATTTCGCAGGGTAAAGCGTATGATCAGGGATTACTCAAGCCCTTGGATTCATTACAGAGGCATTCTCAACTTTGTGGCTTTTCTGGCTCTGCTACAGACTTTATTTTCTCTGCTTGCTTATTTCAAACCAAATCCTTGAAACTGAACTATTTTCCAATTGTAAATGTAATGTAGAATAAGGGTAATATTTGAAGGGTTATTTAATGTTACACAAATTCAATTTTGACGAAAAAGACGGACTAAAATGTAATTTGCTTCATTTATCTTATTTTTTGCGGGTCGACGAACCGGGTTATAATAATTTTCGCGGATTTTCGAGTTATATAACGGTTTTAGACGTTTTTGGATTTTATCCATTATATGTCTTTTTCCGGATAATGAACATTACTAAATTACGCCAGAACATTACTCAAGTATGCCAGAACATTACTCAAATAAGTAAATTATCATTCAATCAATTTCACATGTTGTTGGGTGGGTTATATAATTTTTCAGACGAAATAAAAATTGAACCGTCATTTTAGACACATAGAAACGAACATTACTCATATAATCTGGAACATTTTCAAATAGTCATTAACATTACATATATAGTTAAGCACATTATGCTCTAAATCACAACTCATATATGTATATCTAAGAACATTTTACAAAATAGTTTTGAACATTACACAAATAGTTTATGACATTACCATCATAGCTAAGAACAACATTATTACGTAATAATATTTTTTGGACAACAACATCAATTTTCTATTACATACACTTGTTTGGGAGATTTTCAAACTCATTAAAGATTTTTATAATATTATTCATTTTGTCTACATATTTGGCCATACTTCAAGACTCGCCACAAGACTCATGTCAACTTCAACTTCAAATTTATCTGTACAAAGAACATTACATGCATTAGCATAAACCTTACATACATCACCAAAAATATTATATGCAATACACTTAAAATTAAAATCGTATTTTCATTGAGTTCACAGCTAGAAAATCTACAAACACTACATAAATCATCACATAAAATGAATAAAACAAGCAAAACGTTACACATATAATTGAGAACATTATAGACATAACACTAAACATTTTAAACATTGTAGATATAATTAAGAACATTACGAATATAATTTGGATAATAATAGCATTTGATTTTGTGAGTTTGCATGCATTACAAACATTTTCCGAGTCATTGAAAAAATGGGTGAGAACATTACATACATAACCTAGGACATTAAAATCTTGGTTCTTAATATTAGGTTTTAAGTTCTAATGTATAACATCGATCAGGACATGAAATAAATTAAGAAAAACATCAAATATATGAGTAAGAACGTTAATCCTGTGCACTAAAGTACTAATTTTAACATATTAGTTACATGAACAATAGTTATAATTAGACTCTGTTTACGTTGACATCATCAATATAGTCTAGATCATTACTGATATAAGCTCAAACATAACACAAATAATCCAGAACATCTTATCATTGTTGTACGCGATTTTTTCAGATCTATTTCAAAATCTCAACTTCTATATTGAAAACAACCATTCATCAATTTATAGTTAAATGAAAACGTTATTGAATCTTATATACGGGAACTTTTTGATCGAGTAGATCGGTGGATAAACAATCAAATCGTAACAGAAATACCAATTTTCGAGCATATGTTCGTGTATTCTGTTTTATTGGACATCTTATATATAAGCAAGGACATTACATAGAAAAGCAACAACATCACACAGATTAGCCAGAACATTTGGATAAACAGTTATGCGATTTTCAGATCTGGATCGAATTTTCAACTGCAATTTCCATCTAATCGCATAGAAAACATGGAATCAGTACAGATCGAGCTGAAAACAAATAGAATAGCACAAAATCTAACAGATCGAGTTACTAACATTAGTGAACAAACCTAAATCATCGAGAAAACGTGTTTTTTCGAGATTTTTAGTGATTTCGAGCTCAAATTCAAATGGAAATCATCGAGAATAGAGAGTTTTTATCGAGCTTACCGTGGATTTATACGAGTTTGATGTTTAAGAGCTATTTCTGAAGAATTCGAGCTGAATCGAGCTATTTCTGAAACGAATCCGAGCTGAATCCGAGCAACCACGATGAAATGGAGTGTTTCAGAGCTTTACCGCGATATTTATGACTGTTTCTAGCAGATTAGGGAGATTTCAGACAGGAAGGTGGAAGAAGCGTAGGAAGCTTAGAGAGAGAAATTTTCAGCTCATTTTACTAGGGTTTGGTGAATAATGAATGGGCTCTCTTAGTTTATGACCCTTGGTCGGGTGGGTTCTAATATATATATGGATCCGTATATCCATTGGAATATCCACCGTTTGGCCCTTGGTTGAGTTGGGGTGCATTTAGAAGCTTATTTTTAGTTTGGGGTTGGTTTAATTATAATTATTGGAAGTTAGTCTTTTATGTCTCTGTATAAGGGTGGTCTCTCATAAGACTCACTCTTAATGTTATGTTAGCAAAAACTTATCTAAATTATCAGCTTGATAAACTTGCTATCGCATTGAGCATGTTACAAATGATAAACTGAGGTGATAACTGATATTTGGTAAGATCTAATAAACTTATTGAGAAAGATTATCAAAATAATAATTTGGTTGATTTGTTTTTTCATATCATATAATCATACTAATACCAATCATTCAACTTATGAGTTAATATCTAATTCATTATACACTTTTATAAAGATTAAAATAGGGGTATTTGAAGTGTTTGGCCAATCAGCCCCTAACTAATTTATCAGCTATTCAATCAGCTATCAATTTATTTATCAGCTAATTTTACTAAACACATCTCTACGTACGTTCATATATAACTCAGGCTAAATTATTGTTTTCTATATAGACCATGTGCCCTTAAAATTTTGTCGTTAAAAGCCGATCAAACTGTTATAAGTCAAAGTCAACAATTATTTTTAAATACATTATAACAAAATTTTATAACCACATAAATTCTATCAGCTAGTTTTGTTAAATACCAACTTAATTGCGTCGATGTATAATGGTGTAATTGCACATAAACTCAAGATAATTGTGTCACATATAGACCGTATGCCCTTATATTTTTCCTTCAAAGGTCGATTAATCATTAGAAGGAAAAGTCGACGGTTTTCTTTTATAATGTTATATATAGACCGTCTAACCTATATATTGTTATTTTTCAAGTTGAACGGAGTAATGTGAAACTTAGACTAAATTGAAGATGCGGTATAAAAATAATCTAATAAACTAGAATTAACCCAATTAGCTAGGTTATGAGAAACTAAACATACAATATAATAATCGTGATTAGTTAGTAGCGGGGTGCAGTAGTAAAGTAGAAGCATCCATTTGCATCTGGATTAGATCTCAAGATTGTCATCCACACTCAGAAAAGAAGCTTAATCATCTGTTAGTCTCCATTACATTACTCTGCTACTTGCATCATTTTTATTTTTTTTACGATCTTTTACATTTTTCCGGTCGTTTTATACTCGTTGACTTTACTGTTTTTTTCCAAAATCTTGTGTAGATTTAGAACAAAGTCGCTAGCTGGGTAGAAAAGGACGCTGGAGAAAGTAAGAAGAAGACCAAATCACACTCTCGATTCAAATTCCGAACCAAACACTCCGAAGGTCTGTCGCTAGCCAACTTATACAGCGTTCGGTACTCGTTAGTAAGTATTCATAGTGTACTGTACTTACAAATTAGGATAAATTGATGAAACTTTAATAAGATGGTAGAGAAAAATTAGGGATTTTTGAGAATAAAGAGTAAGAAATGGAGATTAGAGAAGACAATGCAAGCTATTTGGAATAAATAAAGGTACAAAGTCTAGGGGGAAGAGCGATTTTCCATTATGTTACGTCCCGAGCTATTGTATCGATTGTTTGAAGAAGAGATGGGAGGAAGACAGACGAAATGGGAGAATAAGAGATGAAGAGGGGGAGATTGCTGCAAAAGCGGCTAATTCATTACTTGCCTTCCATGGCTGAAACGATTACAATAAATGGGAAAAAAAGATGAAAAATTATATTAGAGTGTAAATGTATGTTTTAACGGAAAAAGATTATCCATTTAATGTGACAACATATAATATTTCACTGGTCATTTTTTTAAATTACTTTTTCAAGAAAGTACCAGTTTATATATACGCTCATGAAATCATGATTCATGGCTGGCTACTGCCTAATGATCTGGCGGTAGCAACGTAAAACCTAAATCAAACGACAAAGATTAACTGAAAGAAATGACAAAATACGCAGAACACGTAGAAATGAACGCCATAGGAGAAGTACGTTGGTATAGTACTTGGGCTTCGTTGTCCGTTGGATCTAAACGATGATCAATGGTGGAGATGTGTTAACGACCTTTTGAGCAGCATCCATTGGATCATCTTCCATTTGACGGCTGTGTTTTATCTCCTCAAACGACACTGTTTGATTAAGTGACGGGCCAAGCTTATTTTTAGTTGAAATGCGATTCTCCCCGGACAATAGCAACTTGTCCGTTTTGGCCGTTATATCATACAACAACATTTCTTCTTCACTCAATGCCAAGGTCATGACATTGCCCTCTCCTTGAGATGATTCTTGTCCACTAGAATCAAATTGTGGAAACCTCATAGTAGTCTTCCCAGGTTGCTTCTTGAGGGGTTGAGTTTGTCCAGTGCACCAAAACTTGTGGCACAACAACATTGTTGCGGGAAAATATAAACAGTGAAAAGGAAGATGTAGGAAAACCTGAAAAAGTGAAAAAACAACAATAAAAGAGAAAATTATAACAAATTCTTATCTCTTTATGATTTTTCTTACATAAATTAATACTTATTGAGAAAATATATCTTATCTAAAAGTGATTATTATTAACATTGATCTATACACGTTATATATAAATTATTTTATTTATAACATTCATATTATATTCGTATGTTAATATCTTGTCTTTATTAATAAGCTCTATAACTATATTCTATGTAGCGATAAATATGGATAATCCCCATCAGAGCACAATTTACACTTGTAGTATTTACTAATACTTTGAAAAATAAGAAAATAAATTATTCTAACACAAACCAGTTAAATTTACGTATACTCACAATTTTATTCAATTCTTTTCACCTTTTATAATTATTTTAAAGTTCCGTTTCATAATTCCAAATGTTAATTTGTATGTACTTAAAAATTATATGTTGGCCAAATAATAACATTATTTTGTACTCGTACACCATTTAGCAAAAATAAAAGATCGAAAAGTAAAAAAATTAAGCAAAAAGTTCAAAAAGAAGAAGTAATGCCACAAAATTAACTGTTAATTTTTCTGAAAAACTGAAAAACTACCAAACAGAAAAAGGGAAAACACTGGTTTTCCTTCTACATTTTCCCAAAGAATTTGATTTTCCTTTCAATTCTTTTCCTTCCTTCGGATCCCTTAAACCATGCAGAGCCTTAGAGAAATAACCCCTGCATTTTCGATCACTTCAGGAGTGACACTTTCCATTTCTTCAGTTGCCTGCAGTAGTTGTTTTTCAGCATTATAAACTTCAAATTCTTCATCTGTCATGATGATGTACAAAGTAGTTGTAGCACACTTGTGTCCCTTAACCCACTTTTCATCAGAGTTAAAACAAAGCCCTGCTTCTCTCCTTTGAGCCATCTCCTCTTTAGTTAAGAATTTTCTGGGAACCTAAGAGTGATCAACCAGTTGCCTTGGTTTCTGAGACACCATTTGAGAGCTAGGTTTGTTACTAGTCAATACAGACCTGACAGGACCCTTAAGTTTCTTATGCCAACACTCATAAATGGAGTCTTGTTCAAAGGCATATTGCATAGTCTGCTTAAGAGTATTAGGATGCTGACCTAACACTGCAACTCTGATTTCTTCTTTCAACCCTTTCACAAATACTCCAATATAAAAAGCCTTACTGTGCTTATTACCAAATAGAGCTAAAAGAGCTTTACTTCTTTCAAACTTTTTCACATATTCATGCAAGGATCCAGACTGATAAAGACTAGTAAAATCTTGCACAATAGTTTCTTCCTTAATATCACCAAACCTTTCACAAACATTTTCAACAAAAAATTGCCCAAGATAAATTTCTATGCTCAACAGTAAAAGATTGAAACCAACACTTAGCTTCATCATCGAAGTTAACTGCTGCAAGGTAGGCTTTTTGGTTGTCTGGTATATCTGGCACCACCCTGAAGTATGTCTCACAGCTCAGCAACCATGAATGTGGATTTGAGCCATCAAAACGAGGAAACTCCACCTTGGGAACATAGCTATAAGTACCTTGACTCCTTCAAGTGTGCATCATATTAGAGTTTTGCTCTCCCCCAAGATCATGAATGCCAGTCCCTGCAGCTGATGCCCCTGGTGCTTGACCCAATACAGAGTCAGGTGTATGACCACCACTTATGTGTTCATGTATTTGATCCAGTCTAGCCTGAAATGACTGCATCATCAACTTTAAACTGGTGAGCTTCAGTGTTCTGGTTTGTGGTGATCTTGTCAAGCTGGTCCTATATATGTTTTTGATTTTCTGCATCAGAGATTTGTTTAGCGGCAACCTCGTCCAAACGATCTTGGAGTGAGTTAAGTTGGTTAACTTGGGACGTAGACATGTTGGGAAAATAAGCTGAATACTCAAAAGATTCAGTGTGTAACTTGGCTCTGGATGCCAAATTGTTACGTCCCCGAGCTATTGTATCGATTGTTTGAATAAGAGATGGGAGGAAGACAGACGAAATAGGAGAATAAGAGACGAAGAGGGGGAGATTGCTGCAAAAGCGGCTAATTATTACTTGCCTTCAATGGCTGAAACGATTACAATAAATAGGAAAGGAAACCTAGATGATCTGACGGTAGCAACGTAAAACGTAAATCAAACGACAGAGATTAACTGAAAGAAATGACAAAATACGCAGAACACGTAAAAATGAACGCCATAGGAGAAGTACGTTAGTACAGTACTTGGGCTTCAGTGTCCGTTGGATCTAAAGGATGATCAACGGTGGAGATATGTTAACGTCCTTTTGAGCAGCATCCATTGGATCATCTTCCATTTGACGGCTGTGTTTTATCTCCTCAAACGGCACCGTTTGATTAAGTGACGGGCCAAGCTTGTTTTTAGTTGAAATGTGATTCTTCCCGGACAATAGCAACTTGTCCGTTTTGGCTGTTATATCAAACAACATCATTTCTTCTTCACTCAATGCCAAGGTCATGACACATTAGATATTAAAATTCTGCTTTTTTTATTTAGGGTATGTGGATTTATATTCAGTGACTGTCTGTGGGTTTCTACGTTGGGTTGGGTTTTTACGTTGTCTGTTGTCTGTTGTCTGTGAAGTTTTATTTAGGGTAAAAAAACGGAATTTTCATATGTAATGGAAAAACCGGTCTTTCTAGACTATCTCATCTCAATTCGAATTGATTTTTGTATGGTTTGTTTTTTTTACATAAAAATGCAAATGGAATCGAGATAACTCAATTCCAGTTCTACACGTTGGAATCATTATAGGCTTATAGCCATCATTGGGCAAGCCAAAATTATTATCGGCTGGCCACCCATCATCGACTTGGTCTGCTCTAATACCATATTAAGTTGGACTTCACCCCTTTAAAAGGCCCTAGTAAGAGTAGAATGGTATCCAACCTATATGCTTGCATAATCTTCTCACAAGTGATGTAGTATATTCTAATAGGTGTGTAAAAATAAATTTGATGTGTAAGGAAGTGATGTGTTTGATACTTTTTAAGGTTATTTGATTGGTTTAAGATTGTTAGTTTGATTGAAAAATAAAGAGAAAGTAATAGTAGAGTAGAAAGAGAACGATGATGGTTTTGTGGAGAATATATTTAGTTTTTTTTTTTTACCGTAGAAGACAACGAAGCAACTCAGTTGGCAAGACACTTCACTTCCAACCAATAGGTTGGGGGTTCGAGTCATTCTTTAGCCGTTTAAAAAAAAAAAAAAATTTACCGTAGAAGATACAAAACAAATACCTTGAAACGTGTAACGGATGAATAGTCCACTTTAGTGATATGCCATAAAATGCAAGCTTTACAAAAACCTTAAAAGATTTCTTCTAAAACCCTAACCACTTCTCCTTTCAAACCTTAATCGTGTTTCCTTAAACCTCAAACATTCTTTGCAAAATCCTAACTCATCTTCTGAATCCTTAAAACATTTTTCAAAAAACTTAAAACATTTGTTCTATGTGTTTTTGTACAGTTTTTGGTATATATATATATATATATATATAGCCTTGAACATTTTGTCATAAAACCTTTACCAGAAATCGTAAACATTATTTTCTTTGTGTTTTTCTATAATCTTACATATATAAGGTGAAATGTAATACTATTTCATGAAGGCTTAAATATTACAAATTTTAAACATTTTTCTTGAAGTATTAATACTATACGAACTTTTTTTCTTAATATAATTTTACGCATATAAGTTGAACATAACATACTTCATGAAAACCTTTATCATTTTTTGTGAAACCTTATAAACATTTTTCGTATCAATCTAATATAAAAATAAAAAAATTCGTATTAAAAAAAAAATCTTTTTTGTACATTCTCAGTAAATCATTTTTCGTGAAACCTTTATCTTTTTTGTCATAGATCAAAACTTCTATTTCCCGCGGAAACTTTGGAATTGGATTCTCTTTTTGAGAACCAGAAGAAATTATGTGTATGCTTAACTGTAATTGTATAAATCTGTAACAACTACCAGATGTACTGATCTAGTACTTGATAATCATATGTCTCATTTGTTGACCACAATTTTTTTTACAGTAAACGATCAAGATCGCCGAAGGAAACATTAATGGCTCCTCACTCGATGAAAAATCTGTTCTGGTATTTGGAATATTATTCTGAGAAGCCGATACTTTGTAGGCTCCCAAAACAATATACTCTAGACATTTGTCAACACCTTCCCTGGAATAATAGGGACACCCTTATATGTGTGCTGAGTTATATTTTTCACTTCATCTCAAATTTGGAGCATTCTGACTTCAGCGATGCCATCATGGCTCTTGATGAAATTTCAAATGTGCGAGTGATGCAGCAAAGAGAACTCATAAAGGATATGGGGACTATACCCTTGAAATTGACAGCAAACAGATAGAGTTCTCCGAAATGCTTGTAAACTCGTTCTTTCCAGAGGTGGTGCAGAGATTCTTTACGGTCCCAAAGCTACACCAGTTGCCTCAAAGTGACAAACACCTCTATCCAAATGAAATCCTTGCAGGTTTCATTGATTTCATTCTCCAAGTATTGTTTCATCAAACAAATATTAGTTCGGATGAGGTCCAACGGTGGCCCTCCTGCGCAAGGAACTTTCTTTCCTTCTTGCAGTACTTGGAGATATACCATTTCAATGCAATCATAATGATTTTGTGGAACAAGTCGCCAATCTATTGGTAGAGTTTGAGACGCTGGTGAATGAGGCGGGTAGCTTGGTGTATGATGGTATTTTTGCCATTCATCAGATGGAGGCCAGCTGGTTTCATGCAAGAATAATTGATTGGTTTGGAAAGGCCGAGCTCTTGAATGCTAAGATCAAAGAACACTGCTTCAAATTCTCGGAGCTTCCCATGTCCGTGATTTCAAGGTCTAGTGTTGTTGATTCGTTTTTTGTCGTTCATTCTCTCATTGAAGATATTGAGAATCTAAAGAATCACAAACTCAACTTAAACCATGGTGATGCCATAGTGGAACAGATGGAATCACTCCGTGGCAAGTTGATATTGTCGCAAAGCTTCATCAAAGTTATGCAAGACAATGAAGAGAAAGGTCTCATCCAAATAAGAGACCTGGCATATGAAGCCGAGTATCTCATTAACTCTCTTGTTGTGGGAAATATTCATGTTTGGTATCTAAATCTCAGACTCCCATCTATCATCCACATGATTAATCTTGCTTGTATTGAACTTCAACAGCTAGCAGACAATAAGCTCATGAAAGCTTCTGATGAGAAAGAATCATTTCCAACAACTGGAAATACTGCAACCATGGATGAGAACCACCACTTTCTGGACTTCCATGATAACATCACAGAAATGATTGGGAAGGATCAGAGCGGCTACATGAAGATATTAGAAGTTAGATATAAACAGCTGCCTCGTAACATTAAACCCTGCTTTCTGTATTTGGCCGCATTTCCCAAAGATTCTGAAATCTCACAGGAGAAGTTAACAAGGTTATGGATCGCAGAAGGTTTTATACAGAGTGAAGGAAATAAGAGCATAGAAGACATTGCACATATGCATCTGTTAGATCTCATAAACAGAAAGTTGGTGGTGATTACAAAAAGGGGATCCAGCGGTGCAATAAAAACGTGTAGAATCCAGAGTCTATTGCATGAATTTTGTTCAAGAAAAGCAAATGAAGAGAACTTCATAAAGTTCAGCAAGTAAGTTATAATTTAAAGCCACTTGCCACACTAAATCTTACTGTATGCTTCTATCTAACTTTGATGCGAATAATATATTATGGATTCAGTTCAAGTACAAGTCGCTGATTGAGGCGATTCGTTTTTATGCAGCAACTTCTCTTTGTATGAGAGATGTCAGCGTTTGTGTGTTCCATCTTCAAAGTCATATAACTCTTGGAGACCTTTTGGCCTCCATTGTCGGACATATAGAGACCTTCGAACACGACAGAACTTACAATGTTTTCAGACAATGGCACTCCTGAAGGTTGTGGATCATTGGCTGGAAGATTATAATAGCCCAGACTTAGCTTTTCCAGCTCAATTGAGGTACTTGGGTGTTCGTGACATATTGAATAGAATGGTATCCAATCTCGTGAACCTTGAATGTATTTATGTGAGTAGTATCAAGGTATTTAAACCAACTTATGTGAATAGATTCGAGAAATTTTATGTACCTTCAGTGGTTCTAAAAATGGCGAAGTTGAGACACCTGGTGATCATGAAAGGAAAAGCAGAATTTGTGTTCCAAGAAGATTGCAGTAGTAATATGGCAGAGACAACAAATGTTCTAAGGACTCTCTCTGGTTTTTGCATTAATGGAAGGAAGGATGAGGATGTATTGAGATGCTCACCGCATCTCCGTGAACTCAAGTGCATCTTTAGAGATAGAACAAAAATTCTTGATCTTAGTTTCCTGGGTGAACTTGAGTCCCTGGATATGATTTTCGAGAATGGTCTCACTGCTAAAATATTATCATCAAAGATTGTAATTCCCACGACTATTAAAAAGCTCTGTTTAACAAAGAGTACACTACCTCAGGAGATGATGTCAATATTAGGGAGACTTCCGAACCTTGAGTTTCTGAATTAAAATGGTATGCATTTAATGGACCTATATGGGAGACGAGAGATGGTGAATTCCAAAAGCTCAAGTACTTGAAAGTTCATGGCTGTGAATCTTTAAGGGTGTGGATTTCTTGCAGTGAACATTTCCCTGTGCTCGAGTGCTTGGTGCTAATTGTTTGCCCGAAACTGGTGGATATTCCAAGTGATTTTCGCAACATATCTACTCTACAGAGGATTCAGGTGAAGAACTGCACCAATGGGGCTTATTTATCAGCTGTTCAAATTCAATATGGGAAGCAAATTCAGGTAGATATCACGCATTACGGAATGGAAACAGAGGAATTGAGACGGGAGCTTACAAACCGTAAGTTCGCTCGCTTTTATTTAGTATAATTATTAATTTTACTTGCTTTAAAGTCTTCTTCCATTTTGACCTATATGGTGAGTAACTGAGCATTATTTAGTGAACAAGTTATGGTGAGTGTAAAAAAGTTCCTGTACACAAGTCAATTCTTCATTTAAATAGCTACCAGAGTCATCTGGTGACTTACTATGGCTTAAAGACTTGTTATCAACTAAGGAGACCTTTGGCAGTATATAAGGTAGAATCAATCAAGTCGATGATACTCCATCCGTCCCACTCTAAATTACACAAAAGATTTGTTCATATGATTTATTGAAATTGGGGTGTCATTTACATAAACTAGTACCAGTTGGCTGTTGGCAGAATTGTTTTTGTAACTTCTTTCTATCTTTTTACATTTTATATGCTGCTCAACCTTACATGTGAATCTAGTTAACGGTTCAGGTTTGCTTTTGCACGTGTGAAGTAAACTTTTTAGTTCATTTTTTCATGATGTCATTCAACAACAAAAGTTTTTTTTTTCATCTTTTGATTATTATATATATTATGTTTATCAGTTTTAACAGCGACGTGTGATGACTTGATGAACCTTCTGAGATGTATGGAAGAATATTTCAAAGCTGGAGGCTCGGAAGGATTTATAAAGAAAGTTTCAATAGTAGATCAAACAGAGGACGAGACACCAGGTAAAGTGCATCTCCTTGAGCCGGTTTCATTTCCTAAATGTCCCTATATATCTGCTCCTTTTTATTTACTTATGTATCTTTACTTGATGAAACAGATGAAGATGCAGATGCATTTGTGTTAAGAGATGTGTTAAACTATATGGAAGAATATTGTAAAGCTCTAGGATTTGAAGAATCTGCAAATAAGCTGACAATTATAGATCAAGGGGAGGATGAACCACTGATTTTTGTGGATCACAACACCTACTTTGTTGTTGTCAGTTATGCACTGCAGTTCTCCTCGGATTTAGAAAATCTTGCAATCATGGGTCTTTTTTTCATTGCTGAATCATACAACATCATAAAACAACTCCTGCCAAGACATCCACGCCATGTTGAACGAATCATGAAAAGTAGAAGAGAGTTCTCAGATATGCTCATGAACACTTTCATACCACTGGTACGGAGATTCTTTGAAATCCAAAAGATCGAAGAATTGCCTGACAATGATGAGAAACACCTCAAGAAAAATGAAATTCTTGCAAGTTTCATAGATTTCCTTCTCCAGATGCTGTTTTGTGAGGTAAACAGTGACTCGGCTGGGGCAGAGCAGTTTTCTCTCCTGCAAAAGGAACTTTCTTTTCTTCTTGCTATACTCGGGGATATACCATTCCAACACAGTATGCATCCTGAGCTTGACGAGCAACTCAACAATATTTTGGCAGGGTTTGAAATGTTGGCCAACAAAGTAGGTGGCTTCCTTTTCTCGTGTTTTTTCCCATTTCAGCCAATGAAGGTTGGCCGATTTCATACAGAAACAAATGCTCTACTTGAAATGGCTAAGCTCTTGAATGCTATGATTAAAGAATATTGCACCAACTTCTCAAAGCTTCATGTGTCTGTAATCGTCAAGTCTAAGGTTGTTGATTCATTCTTCATCATTAACTCTCTCGTTGAAGATCTTGAGGGTATTATCATGGATGGCCAACTTGGTAGCTTTCCTCTGGTTGATCCCATAAATGAACAGATCAGAACACTCTATGGTTGGTTAACATTGTGCCAAGGCTTTATCAAAGCTTTGCAAGACAACAAGACCATTAAAGAGAAAGGTGGTCTATTTCAGATCAGAGACCTGACATACGAAGCTGAGTATCTCATTAACTCTTTTGTTGTAGGAAATATACATGTTTGGTATCTAAACCTCAGACTCCAATCTATCATCCAGAAGATTAAGCTTGTTTGCAATGGATTTCAACAGGTCTCAGGTGATAAGGTCATCAAAGCTTATGATGGGAAAGTATCACTTACTACTACGGAAAATACTGCAGCCATAGATGACGCTCAATTTCTGGACTGCAATCATGACATCACACAAAGATTTTTGAATGATCTTATTGGAAAATCAAATACGTCCCAACAAGTGATTTCAATTTTCGGGATGCCTGGACTTGGCAAAACAACTACAGCTAGTAAGTTGTACAGTTGTCACTCGAGCTACTTCGATCGGCGTGCATGGTGTGTTGTCTCACAAAATTATAATCTGAGAAACTTGATGATCAAAATCCTGATGTGTCTGATAAGCACAACAGATGCGAGCAATATCTCGAAAAATGAAGTTGCAGAATTGGGTGTTCAAATCCACCAAACTTTGTTCGGTAGGAGATACCTTATTGTTCTAGATGATGTTTGGAATTCTGACGTGTGGGACAAATTGCAAATATACTTTCCCGATGATCGAAATGGAAGTAGGGTAATAATAACTACCCGGAATGAGAATGTTTCTCCGAGTGGTAGTATTAATTATAAACTTCCACTTCTTTCAGAATACCAATGTTGGAATCTACTTGAGAAAAAGGTATTCCACAAAGATCCATGCCCCTCACACTTGGTTGACATTGGAAAGAGAATTGCAGCGAGATGCTCTGGGGTACCATTGGCTGTAGTTAGCATAGCAGGAGTTCTTGTTAACTTGGAGAAGGAAGAAAGTGAATGGGACAGAGTAGAAGAAGGGTTGGAGAATATCCTACTGGATGACCAGAGTGATTACAGAAAGATAATGGAGCTTAGTTATCAGCACCTCCCTCATTATATAAAACCGTGCTTTCTGTATTTTGCTAGATTTCCTGAAGACGCTGAGATCTCAACAAAAGAACTATCATGGCATTGGATCTCCCAAGGATTTATACAGAAAGATGGAAACAAAAGCCCCGAGGAGATTGCTGAAATGTATCTTTCAAACCTAATGAACAGAAGCTTGGTGATGACTGCAACAAGAAGATCTATTGGTGGGGCGAAAACATGTAGAGTTCACGATCTACTGCACGATATTTGCATTAAAAAGGCTGAGGAAGAAAACTTCTTCAACTCTACCAAGTAAGCTAATCATTGAATGTCTCTTTTCCCTTTGGATCTTGTTATATTATATTCTTCTTTATAGCACTTTCTTAATTCCTCTTGATAATTATCACGGGAATAATGAAGGATAGTTAAATTTGAGTTGATAGCTATAAACGCTTCTGAAGTTGAAGTTATTTATAGTTTTAGTCTTGTTGATGCAGCTTATTATCAACCTACAATAAACATCAACATTTATGTGTTCCAATTTCATCAAATGCCAATTGGAGACCTTTTGGCCTCCATTGTCGGTCCTATAAAGGTCATTCAAAGCAATCATCAGGTTTTCGGACAATGGCACTTCTGAAGGTCGTGGATTTATTGCAAAAAAATAGATTTGAGCCCCAAAGATTTGAGCCCCTAAGATTTGATCTACCATGGCAATTGAGATACTTGGGTATTATTACCAAACTGATTCCGGAAGAAATGGTGGGTAATCTTGTGAAACTTGAAATTCTCCATGTAAGAGCTGATTACGAGAAAGCTATTGTTATACCATCAGTAATTCTAAGAGTGGCGAAGTTGAGACACATGTCTGTAAGATATGCAGCAAAGTTTGAAGATGCTGGGAATATTATCTCAGAAACAACAAATCTGAGATCAATATCACATATTGTAATTGAAAAGAAAAGTGACGAGGAGATATTGAGAAAGTCACCACATCTCCTAATACTCAAATGCCTTTGCAGAGGTGAAATAATGTTTCCTGACCTTAGTGGCCTTGCTGAACTCGAGTCACTGGGAATGATTTTTAAGAATAGAATCTCTCACCTTGAGCTTAAGTTCCCACCGACCATTAAAAAACTCTGTTTACAAGACTCTAAATTACCTTGGGAGAAGATGTCATTAATAGGGGAATTGCCCAACCTTGAGGTGCTCAAATTGAAACAATATGCATTTGAGGGAAAGGAATGGGAGACGGAAGATGATCAATTCAAGGAGTTGAGGTTCTTGAAGATTGAATATTTGGATCTAACGCAGTGGATCTCCGAGAGTTGTCATTTTCCCAGCCTTGAGCAACTGGTGTTGATTTGCTGCTGGAAACTACAAGACATTCCCAGTGATTTTGATTGCATTCCAACTCTGCAGAGGATTGAGATGAGAGGCTGTTTGAAAGAGGCATGTATATCTGCAATCGAAATAGAACAAGAACAGCTTCAATATGACAACCAAATTCAGCTCGACATCATCGATGACAGATGGACAAAAGAGGAATTGATGCGAGAGTACACAGAGTCGACAAGGGAGGAGACAGAGTGAAGCAGTAAGTTATTTTATGGAGACACGGAGTAGAGCGTCTTTCCTTTCCTTTAATATTTTAGTCTTCTTAACAACCATTTGAAATTTCTTTCTGCACTTTTCAGATATCTAGTCATTAATACCAATTCTCCAATCCTCCCCTCACTCATGGCCGGTTTAAATCTCTTTGGGGAGGGAATTCGAGTGGAAAGTTAACTGTTCGAGTTTGTCTCTATGGAGATTTGAATCGGATGAGCCAATGGTTCTAATACCATGCTAGAGTTGCTTTTATAGAGGTGTGGAATCTAGTCATTAATATTAATTCTCCAATAACTTATACTATATCATAATCATAAAATATATGTGATTTGTCGGGGTTAATATGAACAACCAAACCACTACTTGGAGAATGTTGAAATAAGCCCTGCATCTTCTTGTGAAACTGAAAAATAGACATGTTGATGTTGTGAATGAAAGCTAATGTCCATGTTTGTAATTGTGGCAGTGAATAAGTTATGCATATTGTTAGAGACTGCTAAGAGTTGTTTGGCTGTTTCTTCTCTTCCTCATCAAGGAGCCAGTCTCCTGTAGACTCTTTGAAGTTTGGACTCGGTTCAGGTCATCCATAAGAGAGGCAAGAGCTGCATATATATGTTTCAAGGTTATCCAAAAGCTAAGTTATTTCAGATATTAACTATGGAGGTTATGCAGAAGCAAAGAGATTTCAGATGCAGCTATCAAGATTGACTCGCCATTATTGAAGATTTGGTGTAAAGACGTGAGTACTCCATTTAACAGGACATCCCTTGATTTTTTTTTTCAGAAATTTGCTAGTTTGGTAAGGATGATGTACTTAAAATTCGCTATGTTGCTGGTCTTCACCTCGTGTTGAAAACTGGGTTTATACTACTAGTGTTCTGCACTATACTGCAATAAATGCACCTATATAAAAGCTGAGTTAGATTTGTCTGTAATATCAAGACCAAGTAAACTCAGGATTTCATGCTTTTCTTTAGAGATGAGTGAAATAAAACCTGCAATGAAGTGGTTAGTCTTGAGCTTCTGTCCTATAGTTGCTGGAAGTTCTTTGCATCCTTAGCTTCTGTCCTATAGTTGCTAAGTGTGATAATGAGAAAGATTAATGTCCAAAACCAAGACATTGAAAACTTGAGAAAGTTTCCAAAACACCAAATTGTGTTTTCAGTATTGTATTAAGTTGGTCTGGTTGCTTGAATTAAGTTGTGTAGACCCATTTATACAAGGGAAGAACATGGCTTCAATTTTTCACTGATTCAGAAACAGGTGACCTGCATATGACACTCTTAAACCAGTCAACAAGTAAAATGTAGAGGAATCACGAGCAGTCGAGCACCATCTGCCTGGTTGTTCAATTGTTGTCCATGGCTAACATACTCTTATCATTGACGGTTAAGAATCTAGATAAGTTTCTAGACCTCAGAGTTTTGACAGCATTAGAGGCATGGTTAATTTGAAGAGGTGGTATAAATACATGCAGGTAAGCTTCCAGTTTGTGCATGAGGCCTTACCAGGTAGAACAAAATTCAAGGGTGTATGACTGAGTGATCAGAAGTGTCTGAAACTACTGAAGTAGATAGGAATATAGGAAGCATTACTTGTTTGATTTTGGCTGTTAGGATAATTCTTCTGTTCTTACTAGCAAAAAATTTTGGTAACTCACCCCTAGATATCATAAATACCTATTAGCAAGGCTTTGTTTGTTATCTTCGTCTGAACTGAACCGGACTTATTTGTAGTAAAAAACAGACTAACTAAAAATCCTCCAAGCCTCGTCACAATATGTATAAGTAGCATAATTTTAAATGGAACAGAGGAGTACCACATGATCTGATTAATTGCTATTTGCAATATTGGAACTACAAGTATACAACATTGTCCTTCTCAAGTGTTCAACAATATCAAGCTAGTCAAATAATCTGGCACCAAATCCTTGGTGCTTCAGAATTTAATTTCTATAGTAACTTAAACATTATGCACAACATGACTTCAATTGTCAACAGAAAAAGAACTCTACTGTTACAAGAATCTTAGAAAATACTGTAATAAATAATGAAAGAATTAGAACAACATAAAAGGCGTAATTCTTGCTTCAGTAGAGGTATTGAGATGCATGTGTAAAACCCCACAACTGCAAACACAAGAAATTATTCAGAATTCAATTATAAGAGGAGATAAAAATTGTAAATATAAATTTAAGAGGATGGTAGCCTGGTGGTAGGTAGGAAGGGTGAAAATGCTCTTTTTAGAAACATTGAGTGCCGTCACAGGACGATCAAGGTTCAGGCAAAACATCACATACACCCGTAGGCTGTAGCATGGCAGAACTCTTTTACACCGTTCACAAAAACTAGAAAACTTCCAAAATTTAATTATTTTTCTAAAAGCATCTGTGGGCCGAATGGAGAAGTAATTGACAGAATAACCCGCATGTTAAAAGATGGTGTTTCGTATTATTAATATATATGAGAATGCATGCATGAAAACCAATAAGGTGTGTCTCGCAAATCTCTATGCTACTCAATTCTAGATTATATGATATTGCATTGGAAAAACTCAAGAGTTTGCAGAGTAGAGTATGAATAACCTCCACGTTCTTTAATTCGAACTCTTCCTCGTGAGCCAGACACATGTTGCCAAATGTTTCACATGGTCCACTGGTTCCGGACAAGCTTCAATGGAAAATCATGCCGATGTTAACAAAGCCTCACTCTCCTAGTGAAACATTAAAAATTTAAACAAAGGTGATTTGCATAAACGTCACTGGGGAAGAACTTACAGGTCTTCATTCAAGCACAAGGCAAAATTTGCACCTCCTCCAAGAGCAAGCATGTCATTCAACAAGAGGTAGAAGTATCTGTTGGCACCTATGGAGTTCATAACAGAACACCCTGTATATTAGCTCCATTCTTATTTTTTGCTCAATTTCTAAAAATTTGCTTGCCTAATGTGGTTTTTTTCATCTATCCCACAGCAAGAAATATCTACAACCAACAAACATAACCATGATATGCAATAGGATTTGAAATAAAAAATCGACCCTCAAACAAGAATGACATATGATGTTAAGCGATAAAAAAGAACCGACGTGTGCTAAGCCTATTATACTTCAGAAAC
The DNA here is from genome assembly GCA_036897095.1 of Plantago elongata. NCBI lineage: Eukaryota > Viridiplantae > Streptophyta > Magnoliopsida > Lamiales > Plantaginaceae > Plantago > Plantago elongata. The sequence goes on from JAYMSP010002151.1 coordinate 21,488, forward strand.
AATGGAATGGTAGTGAATCGGGGCCGTTGTCCCTCTATTCAAACAAAAAAAAAAGAGAGAGCATTTAGCTCATTTTCAAAGTAACATTTGTCAAGAGATGGGAAATTATATGCAGAATAATTTATAGATAATATTCTCACCAGTGGGTCTAAAAAGCCTTGGTTCACCATATATAGTCGTGAAAACAAAAGTTCGAATTGTTCCCTGTCAGGTCAAGGCAAAGAAGGTTGTTAATAGTTTCAAAACTAATCACACTTGTTCCAAAATACTAACAATTTTCAGCAGAATGTACTTCATATCATACTTGGTATTTCCTTTTAGCAGTTGGTTGCAGTGGGCAATCGAGCAATCCACCAAATACTGCACCTTGCTTATCACCAGTAATCTGCAAGCAACAGAGGGCTCAATCTCGATAGATAAACAGAGTTTACAATTCGATGTTATGGATTAGATTATAATTCCAAAAAAACTGTTATTCATTAGCACAGAGAAAAGTTGAATATACCAGCAGACAAGGACCAGAAAGGCCAGCACTATTCCGGAGGAGGGTGCGAAATGATATACCATGCCTTAGCGTACTGCCCTTCATTCAATAACACGTAAATCAAGATCTAAAACTGCAAGATAGTATTTAATGCACGTGCAAGAATATTTACTCGATTTACCTGTACAACAATACCCACTGGCAACCTTTGACTATGTTAGGAAGGGATGATTCAAAGAACTGATATAAATTTGGAGTAATGAAAATGGAGTCATCCATGAGGTTTGGCATGGGCTTGGACCTCTCAAAACTATGTGGAGTAAAGGCATCTTCAAAAACATCTGAGCTGCTACCGGTGCTTCTTCCAGAACCAGGTTCTCTATCTTCCACGTGGGTACTGGATGGTTTGTGATTCTGACTCGTGTCTTCAAACTTATCACCGTCAGGATCACAACTCGATAGTCTATCCAAAGGTTTATCTTTCAAAGAAAAACTTTTACTTCTCCATTGAAATGAATTTGATTTGATTGATTTGACTTCATCATCATTTGTACTTGGTCTAAACCAATCAAGGTTAGCAGGGGGTAGAATGAAGGACAGTAGAGAAGATAGAGACCTTCCATCCTTAGTATATGGCCTGGCCTACACATGCAAAAGCTTAGTGTCACGCAGACATTCTACATCCATGTACGGATCGACAAAATACGTCATTCCGGAGTTACATATGTTTTACTGAAAAAAATGTTTATAACAGTCAATAGTATTGTGTGAGGTGAGCACACAGGCCACAGCAATGCCATTATGGTGAAGAAACGAAGAATTCAAATATCTATAGAGAGATGGGGAAACACAAAAATAAGGTGAAAACTCAAAACTATGATGTCCGGAAACAGTTCTAGTCACGTAAAGTACAATAAAACTGCTACCTTCATCAAATCGTTTCCTTTGGAAAACAGAGAAAGCAACAGAATCATACCACTAAATATAAAGTAAAAAAAAACATCAAGAATAAAGATCCTAAAGAACTGGTGAAGATAATCGCTACAACAAATCACTTCGGATAGCAGAAGTAGGAATTAAAACTAATATCGTTGAACAAAAATCATCCTAGATACATTCAGTCTTCATCCCAGCTTACTGCTTTAAGGAACTACTGCGAGATTAAAACACAGCACTAGATGATAATTCTAACTTGGTTATCCTAATATTCCACAATTACGTGTGCTTAGCCTAATATTATCTTTTCCCTGATAATAAACTTTGACAAATTGGTAGCTCGTTCCACTGGTGCAACATGCAATGATATGGTAAAGCCGGTAATGCCTGCCATAGCTCACCTGATTTGCCCTTCAATATACTCATGGCACAAAACTCTCTATTCTATACATCTAGCAGCAACATATCGATCTCAGTCTTATTTCAACACAAGTTGAACAGAACAAAATCTTTGTGAAAGACTGGATTTTTTTATCCAAAAATCATGATTTCACAGTTCAACAACGCACAGGCACACATCCACTGAGGTGTGCACCAACAAAAATAGGACCTTTAAGCCCCTAATTACACATCCTGTTTCTTTCTCATGTATCCGTTTTCGATCCCTTTTAGCTACGATTACTAGAAATTCTATTTCCACATACAAAAAGATTCCAACACCACCACGATCATAATCGAATTATCAGACCTAGCACTGTCTACAACCAAAGCAGGTACATATTAAGACCTGAAATCGAACCACATTGCACCCATAACTCAAAAATAGCATCTTTTATCACGGATCAGAAACAAACACAGCTAACCCAATCGATAAAAGCTGAATATACAAGGAAACGCAAAAAAGGGTACCTCAGGTGGGTCTTGATCCAGGCTTCTGGGAGATGGGGAATCGGAAAAGAGTCTTGAGAGCTTCTCGGAAACGGTGTCTTTTATCGCGTGCATTGCTGCTTTGAGAGAGAGCAAATTATGTGCCAAGACAAGAATGAAATAAGATGTGAATCCAAGAAAGAGGAAGAATAATTGTAATAGAATTGAATGTACAGAAACATAAAGTTGAGGTTGTTTTGTTCGGATTGGAAGAAAAGAATGAAGAGAAAGGAGGAGAGATGGAAGGAGTACCACCGACTGTTTTCTGTACAGTGTCCGTAAAAACGGAAACAACGTAAATTTCTTCCCAACGCGTTTGTTTCTCTCCTCACTCCAGATTTTTGTCAATGCCCAAGATATCTTGCAGACATCGATTTAAATAAATAAATTTTCACAAATTCGTTTGAGATAGATTTTAGATACAAAAATTAATATATATTATTATTATTTTGTGACGGTCCGGTAGCCCCGACTTTTTGGTCGGCATGGTTACTCATAATAAGTAACTTTTAACGTACTTTGTCATTATTTGTATATAATTTGGGAGACTATCTCGTTGGTCATTTATCTTAAAAGTGATCTAAAGCAAACACTAAGGCCCTATTTACCATTAGTTTTTTTTAGCTCCATGAGCTTTTTTCAAACTAGCTGGTTTGATAAGCTAACCAAGTTAGCTGCTTGAAAAAAAACCTACCTAACCAGCTACCTTTTCAGCTAGTTTTGCTAAACATGACCTAACTCTAAAGTTCTCATTGGTGGAATCTAGAGTTAAACGTGATTGCTTTAGTCCAATCATTGAATAAGTGACAAACTGACAAATCTTATGGTGCACGCATGAGTGAGGACAAAGTGCACGGAAAAGTTCTTTTATTGGTACAGTGAAACCATCGTATCACCCGCAAAATAAATTGACCCGTGAAATGGATCAAATCGGCCCAACGGTCCGTGAAAATGCAAATAAGTGTGGTAAATTGCGAATAAGTTCGTCTTTATTGTTTTTTTATACACATGATATTACCTAAGAATTTGTGTAGTGAATAAACTAGGAGAAATTTAGTATATAAAGGAGTAGTAGATATTTTTTTTCATTTAAGAAATGAAAATATATAATTGGGACGGATTAAAATGAATCACGCGATGAAACTATGATGGAGGGAGTAATTTTTAAGGTTTGATTAGTATGATATATGAGTGTGTTTTTAAGGTTAAGAATGATTCTGAGGGTAATTGGTAGTGTGTGTTCGGTCCAAACACATATTGGAAAGCATATGCGTTTTCACAAGTTTTGCATTTGAAAGTACTCTTTTGGATGTGTTTCTAAATACATGAGGTATGATACTTTTGGAAATGTGATTCTAGTGGCATTTAAGAGAAGATTTAATTTGCAAAATGTACCTTGGAAAACTGCTACCATCAATACGTTTCACGACCAAAATACATTTTGCATACTGGAAAGCAAAATGAGCATGAGATGTGTGGTCTAGAAGCATTGATTGAATGAAGATGCGTTTCTAGACCAAACATATCCTTAGTTATACGTTCCGAACCAACAAATAAGAACGATGAAAGTCTAATTCTTATAAACCTGGATAGGAAATTATATGTATTATAGTTGCGCATTAAATTATTCTCAGCCAGAAAGGTAAATGTTTTAATCCAATAATTGAGAATGACAAAAGTCTGACTGTTTTGAATAGAATTTGAGTGTTCTTTTTCAACTGAAATTAAATTTTTGTGTATAAAAAATTCGATTTAAGTGTGAAGTTGGCCGCTCAAACGGTATGACAAACAGCCCCAATCTCATAGACTAAATAGGAAATTATATTGTAGGTTCGAGATAAATATTTTTTCTTAGCCAAAATATATGTGCTTTTAATTTCAAGTAGTTCTGCTAAAACATGACAGTGGATCAACAAGAATTATGGTTTAAATTTTGCTTGAACTGGTCTCTCTTTTTTAAAGAATGTTTTATATAAGTAGATTATTTGACATCGGAAATGTCTTAGGGGCTGATTGGAGTAGCATCCAAATGCATTTGGATGCTACTTGGGAATTTTGCGTTTGGTATGGCATTGAAATGCCGAAGATTGAAATGCTTCTACAGTTGCAACATTATGCAACAGCCTATA